>JAIPMN010020368.1:0-10962 GCA_020650975.1 Apostichopus californicus | reverse complement strand
CTATCTATCCTATATACATTATATATTGTTTGTTACATTACACGTTATAATAACCTGCGATGTCTTTGGAGATGAGGCTAAGTATCACACTAACCCTGATTCCTCTTTAAGATTGATTTTTACTGAAGATTAATATCCACTGAT
Organism: Apostichopus californicus; assembly: GCA_020650975.1. Classification (NCBI taxonomy): domain Eukaryota; kingdom Metazoa; phylum Echinodermata; class Holothuroidea; order Aspidochirotida; family Stichopodidae; genus Apostichopus; species Apostichopus californicus. Next base: position 10,818 of record JAIPMN010020368.1, on the reverse strand, counting down.
AGGTTGAATGGTAACTTTATCTCATATTTCACTTCGAATGTGACCATAATCTTCCGCTCTTTACGATTTAACATTCATTCTAATAAACTGTGTTGACTTTCATATGCTCGTTGTGTCGTGAAGAAGAAGACGATTTAAAGTAAGAAGAAGTAGAAAAGATGCTAAACCACAAACTTGTCTATAGAAGCGAAAAGCCTGGTGGTGTTATGATCCGAGAAATTTATTGATATAATTTACAAGTATACGTGTGACCTTTCATCTAGAAGAGCAAGTTACATTTTTACTTGCTGGTGGTCAGAAAACAATTAACCAGAAATACCATATCATATTGGCTTCTTAGAAAGGTCTCGATAATTGCAATATGCAGATGGTTGTTCTCCAAGGGTTCAATTAAAATCATGATAAATAGCATGAGAAGGTCAGAAGGTGATAAAAGAAATTTCTTACTTGTCAGTCCTACTAATTACTTACCTGGTAATTTTCAAAGTTTGTATGTTGTTGTTATAGTTATTTATGGTTATAGCCTAGCTTAAAGCATGTAAACGTTTTGTAAAAACTTAAAAGGAGAGTCTGAAGTTAAGAACGCTATAACGAAGAATCAAGGCTGCATGGAGTCTATAATCCACTTTTCCAGTTTCCGGCTAGTGCGAACTAAGTCCGAATCCAAAGCCCTTCGAGTCCGAGCCGAGTCCAAGCCGAGTCCGAGTCGAGTCGAATCCGAGTCGAGTCGAGTCTTAGACCCACTTAAACTCAAAATGCTACTTCAAAGTGTTGGATAACATGCAAATCTGCCGTGATATAAATGCTGTAACAACATGTGAGCTTAGCAATATATAAACAAATTAATAATTTTAAGATTGAATACAAACACGAGACTCAAATTATATATCTTGCAAAAACCACGGAATAAGTATACGCGCATGCGTAATTACTCAGCTATTCAACGCGTGTAAAAATTCTACTTCAATTACAAAGATCTCACCGTTTCTTGGCGTCGAGGGTGTGCAATACGCGGGAAACCTAATTCCCCAAGACCACAACGGTATTTATGCATATGGTGCTACTTAAAATAGGGGCTAATATGTGGAACCAACACATGCTCGGGTAATTATATGGTTGCTCATGGTGGTATACATATCTTATTGAATTGGCTGTGACAGTTGGTATATAGGTCCAAAGATATTCGAAGAACCCCAATTGTTCCATATCACAAGAGTTAAAATATGAAAACACATAATTAAGACACGATCTTGTGGTATTTAACAAAGTTACTCGTCAACGGAAGTACTAACAAGCACAGATATACTTAGTCGGGGACGACAGGTTTTGTCCTGAAGTGACCTATCAACTTGAACCTTACTTTGAACTTTAGTTTACCCTAAGTCTTTTATATTTAGGTCTTTTTTTTACAGTTATTCAAAGCTGCTTACCAAGAGTTCAAATATAAACCTAGCAAAGTCATCCTGATTATTTTTTTTCAGAGCACTTAAGATAAGATCATAACCGATTTAACCTTGTTGCGTTGTGATATGTTGTGTTGTGATGCTGTGTTGTATTGTATTATATTGCATTGTATTATATTTTACTGTATTGTACTGTATTGTATTTTATTGTATTGTATTGTATTACATTGCATTGTATTGTATCGTATTTTCTTGTATTGTATTGTATTTTCTTGTATTGTATTGTATTGTATTGTATCGTATTGTAATGTATTGTATTGTACTTTACTATACTGTAATGTAATATTTTTTATTACATTGTGTACGTATCGTATTGTAGGCCAACTTTCCTTTTTATATTATAACCTATGTTTGTTTCTTTTGCGCCTGGCGTGATTTTGCGTTTAACTTTCCTCTGGTTTAAACAATTGAACTGGTCCGTATCCTACATAACCTCCATTCAACAATTAACATGCTTTACTCAGAAATATTTACTCGCCAGTAACTGCCAGTGTTTGATATCATTTTCAAAGACTTATATGAAAATGATTTATGTGATGTTGATTTGTGGTGAACGATCCATGACATGTACGTTTACATGATAATGCCTCGATCTCCACGTAGAACTTCACCATGTCTATGGTACAGTGAGACAGTCTTTCATTGCACTACAAATGTTCACTTTATGTGTCATAATTATTCCGACGGTAGACCGATTTATGGTACCTTTGATCGAACTGATTGAGGAGCACTGGGCAATGTACCTTAGCAACCATATCCTCATATCCGAGGCAATTGGCATGTATGTATAGAGATGGATGAAATAGCTAAGGCATAACTCCTCAGCATGGGGGAATTGGTGAATCCAGGGTAAATAGCTTTATAGCATGCAGTCATCATCTAGTCATTATAACGTATAGGCTCCATGATCCCATATGTAACTGTGTGTTAGGTTAGTAACCCGGAGAGGTTGAACATGGTATACATTATTCAATGTATCTAATTAGGCTAAACGACATAAAAGTGTGATTCGGAAAGAGAGAATGCACCGTTATGCCACTCGTAGGATGTAGCAACTACCCTGTGTGACATTTAAATGATGTAGCAACTATCATGTGTGACACATAAAAACTATCCTGTGTGATACATAAATTATGTTACAACTATCCTGCGTGATGCCTAAAGGATGTATTAATTATCCTGTGTGACTCTTAAAAGATGTAGCAACTATCCTGTAGGACACTTAAAGGAAAAACCAACTATCCTGTGTGCTACTTAAATGATGTAGCAAGTATCCTGTGTGATACTTAAAGGATGTAACAACTATCCTGTGTGATACTTAAAAGAATGTAACAAAGAGACCGAATGACACTGTAAGGAATTAGGAAGGATCCTGTGTGATAATTTAGAGGATATACCAACTATCCCTGTGTGACTCTTTAAAGATGTAACAACTATCCCGTGTGACACAAAGACGGATGTAACAAAGATACTTCATGACACTGTAAGGAATTAGGAAGGATCCTGTGTGATACTTAGAGGATATACCAACTATCCCTGTGTGACTCTTTAAAGATGTAACAACTATCCCGTGTGACACAAAGACGGATGTAACAAAGATACTACATGACACTGTAAGGAATTAGGAAGGATCCTGTGTGACACGTACTGTGAGAATATATATATATACTACGATCATGCATGATACTGTGAGGTTGTAACAATGATCCCGCAAGACATTATAAGAATGGAACAATAATCCTGCATACTATGAGTATAACACTGATCCTGTATGGCACTGTGAGTATGTAACCTGAGTATAATCAACGTCTGTAGCACATTGTGAGGATGTAAAAGCGATCCCACATGATACTCTAATTAGCTTTGAAAGGCTCTGTGGGGACGGGAGGGGGGGGTTAGAAGTGGTGGGAGTAAGGATTGTAACACGAGATGGTTTGCAGTCATCCCGGATGCATTTATCCAATATTTCATTCCACTTACATTCCAATACAACATACGACAACAGTTTATACATTCAAAAAAACATTAAAACAGTATGTGAGCAACAGCGGTGATGATAACATACAAAATATAAGAACAGTCCTATTATAGCTCGAATTCAGGTTCAATATCGTCAGATAAGAATATTTCAACTCAGATAAAAAAAAAACTAAAAAAAAAAAAACATAAAAATTCTATTTTCGGAGCAGCGATCGATCACATTACTTATTGAACCTCGTTCATTAAATCATGAATAACTTAAATGTTAAAATCAACATCAAAATACCCACACATTGGCTTTCTCATAAACTCAAAATGAGCATTTCCTCTCGGAATATAATTTACACCCCCATGGAAAGGTCACTGTCGCAAGTTGTAAGCCGTGTGACCGATAGCTCGTGAGAGCTGTTGTTTTTTTTTGTATCACTTCTGATACAGAGAGCTGCAGCATTCTTTTTTTTGCCTTTGTTGACACACACACACAATGTATAGTCGCCACAGGAAACTCAAGGAAAGCAGGCTGGTTAACCGCGCTGTTTGGACTAGGCTATTGAGCATAGACACACTACTATCGGTATATTTCAGTATGCAAGTTCACTTTTTGAGTCGTGGTACCTAAACAAGAGAAGGATATCACCATAATTTCCTATAGATCTATGGGTTTCTTTTTTGGTATGGTGGAAACATGTATAACTCTCCTTACAAGCGTTCTTAGACCGATACCAAGGCGGGATGATATTTTTCTTGAGGTAAGTGAAGATGATACGTCTGTTCATTCATCGTTATTACATATCAATTACATAGATTTTATTTACCAGATATGGTGAAGGTTCAAAACTAGCTGCGAGTTTTTTCTTCCGTAGTTTATTCATACTGATGGTAAATTTGGGTTAGACCAGGGAGTTGTTATGGAACAACTCCCTGGTGAGACCAAGTCAAGCTCGAAGAATTGATTGTTTTTTTTTTGTTTTTTTTATATATTTTTTTATCGCAATGTTTAATTTCCTTTTAATCATGCATATAGCATAGTGCTTGATATGACGGTTTACTGTGTTCGTTGAATATGTTTGTGTTTGCGAGAAAAAAAATGTAATTTTTCTAAAATCTTAACTGTCTGTAACCCATTTTTTCCTAGAAATAAGAACATAATTATTTATTCTTATGTATGAAATTCGTTAATAACCATATGTAAATAAGAAATCAATACTCACTGGTACTATTTGGTACTCATAGTAAACTAAAGAAAACAACAATATGGACGACGTTTACCACTCTTAAGTAACGTTTCAGGAGACTATAAACAAATGACTCACGAATTATTCAAATCTCTTAAATCAAGCCTAAAACCAACTGGAAATATAAAGAACCACAACTGTTTTTTTTCATAATGCAACAGAAGGAAACCAGATTACCTCTGTAACAGTGATAGCTGTTTTGCATTGATGCATCTGTCTGGAAAAGTACCGACGCTTTTATGCAATTAATTTGGCTGGGGTTGGGTGGGGGTGGGGTGGGGAGGGGTGGGGATGGGGAAGGTACTGCTATGATCAGATTGTAATTGTTAACATTCTTGGTTGTGTTCAACATTTGAAAGCTGTATTTGAAATATTACGGGTTTGGGGCTGACTGTGTTTATGTAATCTGTGTGATGCAATAACGTAAATGCGTTGAGAAATCACACGACAGACCCTATACGTCGTTGTTATCTCTCGGAAGGTAATAATTCCACTAACGGCAAGTAAAATGAATAACGAATAATTAGAATCAAATAAAAAATTATTACAGTCAACATAATGTTGGGTTTTGTTAAAATTAAATGTTAAAATTCAATCATAATTATGTATTCAAACATTCACCAAATCTTTCCCTTTAATTGTATCGTTTTGGATTAATATAATAATAATTATGAAATTTGATAATGATATCAAATATCGATCCTTATATGATGTGCATAAATCTTACAAATCCATTATGTAACTATGTGAGATATTTAATAACAGCCGCATATATACACGTATTATAACGTAAATATTAACTGATGACATCTTCAAAAGAAGGTTTATTATCATTAAATAAATAAATAAATATGAAAGTGTGAGGTGACGGGTGACGTTCCATTACTAAAATAACATAACCACGTGCCTATGGCAAGCCAAATGCCCAATAAATAAAGAAACCAGGTTTATCGATAATAATCCAGGTTTATCGATTGATAAATCAGGATTTTCGACTGATTGATAATCAAGGAATTTAGAATGGATGATCGATCGATAAATCTGTATTATCGATCGACAAACCTGGATTATCGATCGACAAACCTTTATCATCGACTGATAAACCTTGATTATCGATCGATAAACCTGGTTTTTCGATTTATTGAGCATTTAACCTGCCATATTTTCCACCTCAAGCTAACGGATATCTTCGATTGGTAGCCACTTCTTTCTAGGGTCGACTCGAGTTATTATATACCAGTTGGCTTTCCTGACTTCAATTAATCCGTTGGATTCGTGAGTTGTTATCATCTCAGTAGTGGAAAGGCTGACGAGTCATGTTTGAAATTTATCGACTCAGTCATAACTTAGATTAAAACATTGATCACTATATAGCGTCATTGTTCGTTCTGCTCCAAAATGTGAAAATGTATTTTTTCCCCTTTCTTTCTTTTCACAATTGTAGCCTGATAACATTGTAGGGCTGATATTAAGATTCAAATGACGCTAGCTTAATAAATGTGCAAATGTCATATCGTAGGCTCATGCATGGCTTAATATCAATATTTGATTTTAAAATAGCTAGTACACTCTCACGAGGATATCAGGCATAGGCCTATGTTTTAGCAGTGATGGAGCACATTAACAGAAATAGTTTGTGCGCATGTAATTGTGTAACCGGACACGTTTCCTTGGAAACAAACCAGCTGTTTTGAAAAAGAACCAAAAATAACAAAAATCCATTTGATACTCTAAATTCTCCCACGTCGTACAATATCATAGTAGCTACAGATACAAGAGATTTTATTTTTTTATTTTTTGGCTTGATAAAATCGTGATTGTGTAAAACTTGTAAGATTGATTGGGTGTTTAATTATTTATGTGTTTATTCAATTATTTATTCATCGATTGCCCAAAAACCTTCAGGGCTGTTTGCGACTAGAATGGGAGAACGCACATTATTTGATCGTCATCGTCGTAATTTCCAGGAGCGAATACAGGGGGAGAGGTAGGGGAGGGGTATACAAATCACTTTTCAACTTTACACAAAATTTCAAAAGTAAAGCGGTAGTTATTCGAACAACATTGCGTTTAGACCCATTTAACTGAACAAAGACCTAATTTATAGTCTAAATATGCCCCAGAATGCACCATTCGACAGAAAATGCTTCCAAACCGCCTCCTGCATGGTAGTCGGCTTCAACGCCCCCAGGACCATAATCCCTTTATTGTTAAATCCAAGATCCGTACAAGATTTGCTTACAATTTTACTGACAAGTTCCCTCAGCTCATGCGCCATTTGTCAGGGTGGTATTTTACCATGGTTATCTTGTTTTCTTGCTAAGAGTAGCCATGTCGTCCAAAAAGGAAATAATATACAATTAAACCATTTAGCTTACTTAATTGAACTGTTTGATAGGCTACCGTATATAATGTATTAACTCTAATGCACTAGACCCAGCCTATACCGTCAGACTGCTACTGACTGTATTATGAATATGGTTCTTCCTTATTTATTCAGCTTCTTTGTTCTTCAGTCTATAAAATATATATAAGCAGACAATTAATCATGCCCATTTGTCACGTATGATATGTTCTGATTGGATATCTTTTACAATAACGCAGAACAATACAAAACAAAGCATAACATGGAAAGAGGTTATCACCTACTAACCTGACTATAATACAATAGGCTGTTCACAGACGTAACTATTGCTTCAATCTAAAACTTCCGAAAACTATACCAAATAACACCAACTATTTCCTCCATTATTTCCTCGTGGGAGTCAGATCATGGAACTTAAGAGTACAAACGGTCAAATAAAATTCATTGAGTCATTCATTTACCCGGTGAAGACTGGCTATAACCCGTATTGTCGTCTGCACGTTTTTGTACTAGCCTATGTAGTATTTTATTATATATAACATTGTACTGCATAGTATGTTACGTGTAGTATGTTACTGTTTATAACATATTACATTATGCAGCATGCTACACTTTGTGGCTTCTTTCACTCTGTAGCGTGATTCACTTTGTAACATGTTACACTGTGTAACATGTTACACTGTTTGCATGTAACACTGTGTAGCGTGCTGCACTGGAAGCATTTTACATTACTAGCATTTATGATCACTTCGTAGCATGTTGAACTATGTGGCACGTTATAGGATATAGCATGTGACGCACGTTGCATGTTACATAATGTAGCATGTTGCACTATATATCATGATGCACTGTGCAGGCTGTTACATTGTTAGCATGGTACACTATGTAGCAATGTAACACTATGCAACTCGCGATCGTTACACTGTACAACACGCACTGTGTAGATTGTTACACTGTACAGCACGGTTGCATTGTATATCACATTAAACTACTTGCAGTACTCTTTCTCATTCCTATGAACTAAAGAGGGATAGATAGGGCAGGGGGTAGGGAAGGGAGAGGGAAGGGGTAGGGCAGGGGGTTAGTGTACGATCATGTATTTCAATACATTGGACGATTAAACTTTAATCTTCTCAATTATTAATCAATCGATATGTGTCCATATCTTTATATTGACATAGGGGTTCGGTTATCCGGCCTTCGTTTATTCGCCGCAGTAGACCCAAATCTTAATTAGCTATAGACTGACGGGTTTTTGAATTATTTCGTTAAAGAATATAGGCAATAGAAACAAGTTAGATGTCTCGATATTTGATTAGTCGTTTGGAGAACTATACTTTATCACTCAAGATATATCTAGGTATGTAGTTGACATTATTGTATTAAGTATTACCTAATGCAAATCAATATGCTAATGTTATATGTTTATATCTTCTAGTATGGAAATTTATGTAGGAAAACCTTGAAATATCTCGCTGAAAGATTGCTTGACAATGTTGGTAATGGATGAAGGCTTCTCTTTATTCGTTATAACCTCATACACGCTTAACCTGAACCTATATATAAATATACGATATCGCCTAATTTATAGTGAAAGAACAGCAAGGGTTTCTTCTTAGCTCAAAACATGTAAAACCCATTCAGAATATTCCATACACCATATAAAATGCTAAATACACAACATGTACTCATTGAAATTTATTGTATTAGTTACGCAAGATAAATATTTGTATACATAACTAAGTTCCAAATCATTTTAAAGCATTTTTGTTTCTCCTTTCTGTATTTCGCTTCTTTATAATTACTTCATAAATGACCTTGTGGAAAAGAAAACCCCCTAAATGGATGGAGAAGTGTTTAGAACAGTTGCTTTTCCAAATCTTGATTCCCCGTACTAATGCTTTTAGTGGGGCCTCGTTTCTTTTTCCAGGCGTGACAAAATGTGAGGTTAAAGCAAGGGCATGCAGTTGCATGTTTTTTCTCAATGCTTTTTTTTTTCCTTTAAAATTGTTTGACATTTTCTGTAAATGTGCTTCTCTACTATATGAAAAAAAGTCGGATGTTGTGTATTTCCTCAAACCCCGTGAGGCGGTTTTACTCAAATTGACTTAAATAAACATTTAGAAAGAGTATATTTTAAGATATAATTTCAAAAAAAGGGAATTTCCAGGCTGTAGGCGGTTATTACCTCATCAATTAAACTCCCGATACAGGTATACCTCCTTTTAAATTCAAGGTAATAAATTATACACCTAAAAATTCCCCCAAAAACTTGCCTTTATTTCTTCAAAGAATAATTGTGCAATATGATCTATATAGGCTGGTTCTTTTCTTTGTAAGATACAAACCTTCCTATTCAACAGATCTATAGACATATGGGTCTATACACTTAATTTGAGATCATCAGTGCTAGCAAGGTTATCCGGAAAGAAACCTAATGTTTCCTTATCATGATTTTAAGTTAATGAGCCATGATGTTTCAGAGAAGCATGGAAATGACAGGGGATATAGGAGGGAGTGATGGGGGGAGGGTGTGGGGGCTGGAGGTGTGAGTATTTCACTTGCAAACAGTGCTCCGTGATATTTCTTAACGTTGGAAACTGATATTCGTTTACTTTTCGTTGGTCTCTTTGTATCTCAAGTGGTTAAGGCAGTGGACTTGTGATCTAAGAATTACAGGTTCGAGCCCTGGCCAGATCATTGCGTTGTGTCCTTGGGCAAGGCGCTTTATCTCCATTGCCTCTCTTCACCCAGGTGTATAAATGGGGACTTGCGAGGTAACTTGTAAATATAGTTGTGTGCGCCGGTTTGTGGCTGCATCCTATGGGAAGTCCCCCGGGGGACACGTGGTTGTGGTGCACTGTGGTGCCCCAGGAGAGATTATTTGAATAGTGCACACTTTGGTGTGTAGGTGTGACAAGTTACCAATGACCAGGGTTAAGTTGTCAAGTCGTGTGAGAAGGCCTTGGCCCTGAACAAGACTGTAAACCTAAAAATTAAAAAAATTAAAAAATTAAACTCAAAGAGCATGACACTCAGTATTAACAACAACATGAACTTCGAATTGTGATAAACTTACCTCGTCTCATCTTTAAATGGTATTCACTTTTCGAGCTATAGGTCTATACTCAATATGAGTCACGGTCCTATGAGTGGGTAACAATGTCTCCGTACGAAGGAATCATGGTGGGGAGGGGCGGGCTGGGTAGATGGGAGGTGGGTTTGACGGACGCAAAGAATGGGAGCGCATGTGGTTAACTATAATGGCTGGCTGTCCAGAGTAACGAACAACTTTGTGAAAGCCATTGATAGAGTATTAAATCAACGCTCTCACCACCCCCTTCATTTCTTATTATAGGGTAATAAAAAATACTTCGCCATGTTAGTGGCAATGAATGTTCTCTGTTTGAACAGTTACAGAACATATAGTATGCATTCCAAAGCGAAGTATAACCATATCATTACAAAGTAATATTACTTACCTGCATATTGCCAACCGTAGACGCAAATTATCAAACAATCACCATCTTGTTTTTCCTTAGGAATGTCCCTAGCAACGTTAAATACAAAATAAGACAAACAAAATATTAATTTATATTGTATATAATAAATCGTTTGATAGTCTCTCCTGTCCTTTGTCAAATATGTCAACTTTAAACCAAATATTGATGATATTAAAGACACATAAAACAAAGGAAATCTCGGTCGATCTAAACCAAAAGCCAGACATCAGAGGGCTGACCGGTAACCACATCCAGAATAATAAAGGATATAT
>JAIPMN010020366.1:0-16160 GCA_020650975.1 Apostichopus californicus | reverse complement strand
ATGGAACCTGTGACATGACTTTTCAGGCTTTCTGTTTTCACTGTTATTATTATTTCAAGATAAAGTACTGGAGAATTTCAAAAGCAGATAAATAAAAAATCCCTAAAAAAAAAAAAAAAGATTAAATCAGCAAATCATAAAGAAAATGAAAGCATCTTTAAGAAAGGTTAAAAAATATTTTGAAGTTAGAAAAGAAGATTAGGAACGACATCATCACATGTGGAAGGGATTTTAAGTGGAAGAATCCCTACTAGTGTTCCCTGGGGTATGCAGCTGAACAAACTACTCAATTTATAGAAAATTTGGGTGATAAAATAATTGCAGATCTTGAGAGATGGATACTGTTCTCATATCACCAAATAGAGTGGTTCTTGTATATTGATTGAGTGTTCTTCAGGGGATTGTGAACACCAGCACTTATACTGTAGGAGTGTAGGTATTAGGGTAGCTTGTTGAGCATGGTTTATAGTAACTTGATGGAAACTTCTTAACCTGTAAATATTGTCATGGGAAATGGCCAGGGGAAGTAGGGGGAGGGCAGGGAAGGGTGAAGGGGCTGATCATAGCAGTGGGGGGTGGAAGGCTTGTGATGATGGCTCATTCCTGATAATTGTATAACCATACCTGTAATCTCAAGTCCGAATCCACTTCTTTGAGCCAAAGACTGGAAATGGTGTGAATCTGTTCAAAAGACAATAAATGGTGAAAAGAAAAGAAAAATTAATTGAGAGGTTTCGGTGTCACTTAAAAATGTTAATATCTGCGTTGATTTGTTATGTTTTAACATAAAGTTGATGACAAACCGTGTTCAAGTCCATTGTGGACATATTCAGTGCACATGGTGAGTGGAACTATTGCATTGCACCATGTTAGGCTGTATTATCTGGATACTAAGTACTAATTAATATAAAAGCTGATTAACATAACACTCTTAATTTTTGCACCGTGGTAAAATTGTGAGGGTGGTGATGGTGGACTTAAAACAGGCACTAGCCACTGTGTAAAAGTTGATCAAAATCCTCTAGCAATGCTGCAGAAAGTACTTCACTGTGTGATATGGGGAGACAATGCAAATGATGAACACAGAATGAACAGTACCCATAATTCTTTGTGTGCTTCCCCTTGTGTACAAACACACAGACTTGTACATTAACAATTTAACCTGTTTATCTACATTTTTTGGTTGCACATCTCTGTTTGTATCTCTGTCACATTTGCCTTCAATAAAAGATCTGGCTGCTAGCATCAAAATATAATCCAGACCACTCACTTTTTACTCAGAAGACAACTCTCTCAAACTTATTTAACTTCAAAAACAGATCCAAGAATATAAATATAGTCAGGGCCTATTGGAGCTAACAGATGGCTCAAAGTGGAATATTTAATTAAGTACAATATTTCTGTCTTACCAGACAATATTGAGAATTGCCCTTTTGCAAATGTATGTTCTTTAAAAGATTGGACGGGACTGCAAAAGCAGTTTTACTTGGTTTTACTTGATCACTCTTAATCAGACAGCCATATATACATCGTTATAAACATGTCACATACCCAATAACGAATGCATTAAACGCAATGATGATGTTAACCAGGGATGCTGGGCTATTAAAATGTCAATTTGAAGACACTGCCCTAGTCAAATAGAAAACTCGTTACCAATCTGCACCCGGGATGGAAATCAATAAATACCCACTTATGGAGGATCAATTCCTAGTAAAGGAATCTGAAAATACATTAAAATCATTTTGACTCATATAAAATATTTGTGGGATATATCACAGACCAATTGCCCTTTCCTCGAGCCTCCCTCTGAGACTGTCAACAATCCTAATTGAAGTATTTTGCTGAATAAGTTCAATGGAGGTGGTCTAGAGACATGTAAATTTGTTGGCGATGAAATATTGCTCCATGATGCATATATACATACTGTCACTATGTACTGTAACTACATAGTTATATATAGTAGTATGGTCGGTATTGGACACAGATGAGTATAATGTAATCTGATGAGAGACACAGGAATAGTCAAGTTGGTTCAAATCTGTTTGTTTTTTATTGATTTAATTCTGGTTGCTTGTCAATTGGGCACTATGCCTTTTCTTGTATTCTTTTGTTTAAGGAGGTGTTATCTCTGGGATAGTGACAACATACAAAAATGATGTTGTAACACCATCTGAAAACTAATTGATCAGAAAAATTGTTTCCCCAAATTTTGTATCAAATTTCCATTGATATCTTGTCTGCATTTAATTGTAAGCATGAACTTTCATCTTTAATAGTAGAGCTTGGATTTAACATTTAATAGCCTAAATTCTCATTACTTGTGAAATAATTAAGTGAAAGTTTTGATCAGGTTCTGATGAAGTGCTTTATCTGTTAAGTACAACAGTGTGATTAGGCTCCTGTAATTTTACTTTAATAAATAGCAACTCTCAATGCAGAAAGAACAAACATACTGTGAGATGAAAAATCGTTTTCAGTATCAGAGATGTTAGCTTCCCACAAAATTCATAAATTGTCTCAACTGGTAACATTTTGTGACCAAAACAATGATTCAACTCTTACTGATGTTCTTAGAAACAATTCAACTACAACTTCCCTACCAAGATCACTTTTGGTCGAAATGTGTTGTCAACAAGGCCTAATGTTATGATATTTGATTGCACTCATATGATAGCCTATAGCACAAACTTCCCAGATCTCTCTACACAGGGGAAAGTTAGGTTACAAGTAATTGTTGTGAGACAACATACTGTGTATTTCATTGAGCACTACAGATGTAAGAATGTTTCCAGACAATGGGTAAGGGACTATTAGAAAGTCAGATGAGGGATAGTTTGGAAAAGCATTGACTATTTTTAGCATAAAAATCTCTGTACCTTGCTGGTTGATTGTTATGATTTATTTGTTTTCAAACATATTCAATCATGTGTAGAATTGGAAGAAATTTTGGTTCTTTAGAGAAAGAATTTGTGTTTTTTTTTCTAAAAGAAAGAAATATGTTCATTCAAATATGTGTTTTATTAGGTTTCTCATCTAGGCCTACAGTAGTTGTGAGTGTGTGTACTTGGGATTTGTATCTCAAGAAAGAAAAGTTTGTGGCCGGACCAAAGCAATTTGAAGATTTTGCGTACCTGACTAAAACATAAAAGTGTCCCCGGACTCAGAATCCTGCCTTGGTCACAATGCTGTCAATGTATTTTAAGCACCGCTAGAAATTGCCGCCAGTGATGACAACATAACCGTCATTCATAAATTACATAAAAGAAGAGAAGCCAAGAGATACAATAAGGGTGACGCACACTCTTTTGTAAGGTGGGGGGGGGGTGGCGGGGTATTGTCATATTTTGACAGGCTGCTGTGCTCATTCCATGCATGGCAGACTTGTTTGGATTGACTTAGCTGACTTCTAGTTTCTATTAGTGTTTCATTTTCCAATCCAAACATCATAAACCAAAAGTTGGCTGAGAAAATATGACAATTACCACAACAGGGTAGTAACAACCAGTTCACAGTGCCACCACCACCGCCTTGTAACAGCTACACGCTAAACCAACCACACTTTTAATCTTTAACACCTCAAGAAGGAATGAATCCACAAACAATACGTTGTTAGATTTCCTCCCGAGTCCTCAACTTCCGGACCATCAATGTGAATATGATGTGGCGACGATGAATGGATCATATTACAGCTTATTTTACTAACAAAGCTGCATAGTACCCAGCATTGTTACGAACGCAGGATTCTGCGTCCTAGGACGCAATGTTTTGGCCAGGGACGCAAAATCATCAAATTGCTTGCGTCGGGCGGACGCAAACTTTTTTTTTTGAGAAACAAACCCCAAGTACACACTCACAACTACGTCAACGGAAACACATTTTTGAATGAACATATCTTTCATTATTTCTTTTCAAAAACCACAACTTCTTCTGACAAGAACCAAAAGTTCTCCTACTCCTACAGCTCATTGAATTTGTTTGAAAAAAAATATATCATAACAATCAACTGTAAGGTACAGGGTTACCAAAACTTCATTACAGAGATTTTCATGCTAAAAATAGACAATGATGCTTTACCAAGATTCCCATGATTTGATTGGCTAATAGTCCTTACGATTGTCTGCAAACATTCTTGCATTTTTAGTGCTCAATGAACACGAAGTAAGTTGTTTAACAACAATTACTTGCAACGTTACTTTCCCCTGTGTCTGAAGTTTGTTGTATAGGTTATCATATGTGTGCACTCAAATATCATAACGTTAGGCCTTGTCTCATATTTGTTACGTACATTTTGACAACAATCACTGGTGGTAGGAAGATGCACTTGAATTGTTTCTGAGACTATCACGTAATATTTTAATCATTGTTTAATCATTATTTTGATCAGAAAATGTTATGAGTTGAGACAATCTATGAATTTTGTGGGAAGCTTACATATCTGATCCTGAAAGGATATTTTATCTCACAGTATGTTTCTTTTCTCTGCAATAACAGTTGTTAATGTGAAATGTGCATTCATATACCACAGTAGTTTCTATCGCAAACTTTTTCGCGGTCCAATTGACCACCTGCTTCAGTAAATTTATTTTGGAGCAACATTCGTGTTAAAACTTCTGTACTTTAGAACATTGAAGTTTGATTTTTAATCGACATTGCGTAAAGAGCTATTCACATAGGCCTACTGTAAATTTTCGTACAGATGATTGTTTGCAAAGAGCCCAGGATAAATGTTGGATCAGGTTTTGATGATTTGCGCATGCGTAGTTGAAAATGAAGTTTGAACAGGCCTATGTACATGCAGTAGTACAGGAAACTGTGTGGAATTTAGCGAGAGATATGCACACTGTAGGTACAGTGAGTTTTGAAGAGTTTGTATGTTGGAAGCGCTGCAAGGTCAAAGCATGGAGCTACTACGGAGTTGGCGAGTAGGGAAGTACAAGGGCGGATGAAGGAGGGGGCTGGGGGTAAAACATTATTGAAACGGCAGGGTGGGCGAAAGGAGGAGGGGGACGGGCCGCCCCTGTCAAACACCGAAGCTAAGACACTGAGCCATCTGCCCTAGTATGAATTGTGTATAACATTCACAAAGTATATGCAGTGATACTACACTAGTATTAGTACAGTAGGTCATACAATAAACGTAATTGGTGTTTGATCGGGACGCAAGCTTTTTCCAGGGGACGCAAACTTTTTCGAGGGCTTGCGTCCCTGGGTCGCAAACTTTTTTTCTCTAATAACATTACTGGTACCGTATTTTAAGTTTCTAATTACAATAACATTGATTTTCTTAATATACATTACATGTGAAGGACCTGTAAACATCTTGGCGACGGTGTCGCATTCCCAAGCTCGGGTTAAATTTGGAATGTAGATCCGGAATCCATACCAGCAATTTGAATCCCACCACCCCCCTCCCCCCACCCCCCTCCCGATAGACTAGAGTCAAGGAAGGATCTCATCTTGTCCTCCATGTTAAATATGTACAATGTAAACGAAGCTCGGCATTGACTAGGGATCAGCGGTCTTTTCATTGTTTGTTCGATGTGTGATTGACATAAATATATATATGTATCTAGGCATTGTTGTAAAAGAGTCCTACCTATTCAGTGATCAAGAACCAAGGCAGCATTGTTACGAACGCAGGATTCTGCGTCCGTCCGGGACGCAATGTTTTGGCCAGGGACGCAAAATCTTCAAATTGCTTGCGTCCCGGCGGATGCAAACTTTTTTTTTGAGAAACAAACCCCAAGTATACACACTCACAACTAGGTCAATGGAAACATAACAAAACTGTCAAAACACATTTTGGAATGAACATTATTTCTTTTTAAAAGACCACAACTTCTTCTTACAAGAAGCAAAATTTCTCCTACTCCAACAGATCATTGAATTTGTTTGAAAATAAATATTTCATAACAATCAACTGCAAGGTACAGGGTTAACAACACCCCATTACGGAGATTTTCATGCTAAAAATAGACAATGATGCTTTTCCAAAATTCCCGTGATTTGATTGGTTATAAGTCCCCATCCATTGTCTGTGAAAATTCTTGCACCTGTAGTGCTCAGTGAACGCGGAGTATGTTGTTTAACAACAATTACTTGCAACTTTCTTTCCCCTGTGTCGAGATAGTGAAGTTTTTTGCGGTATAGGCTATCATGTGTGTGCACTCCAATATCATAACGTTAGGCCTTGTCACATACAGTACGTATACCTTTTGACAACCAAGAGGCTTTGTAATATTTGAATCATTGTTTTGATCAGAAAATGTTAATGAGTGGAGACAATCTATGAATTTTGTGGGAAGCTAACATCTCTGATCCTGAACAGGATATTTCAGCTCACAGTTTGTTTCCTCTCTCTGTATTAATAGTTGCTAATGTAAAATGTGCATTCTTACCATCGGTAGTTTCTGTTGCAAAAATTTTTCGCGGTCCAATTAACCACGTGCTTCAGTAAATGTTATTTTGGAACAACATTCGTGTGTAAACTACTGTACTTTAGAACATTGAACTGATTTTTTAAATCTACATTGCGTAAAATCTATTCACATAGACCTACTGTAATTTTCGTATAGATTATTGCTTGCAAAGAGCCAGGATGAATGTTGGATCAGATTTTAAGGATTTGCGCATGTGTAGTTGAAAATGAAGCTCGAACAGGCATGTACATGCAGTAGTACAGTGAACTGGAATTTAGCGAGAGATATGCACACTGTAGGTACTGGGATTTTTGAAGAGTTGTTTGTTGGAATCGCTGCAAGGTCAAAGCACGGATCTACTACGGAGTTGGCGAGTAGGGAAGTAGAAG
Organism: Apostichopus californicus; assembly: GCA_020650975.1. NCBI lineage: Eukaryota > Metazoa > Echinodermata > Holothuroidea > Aspidochirotida > Stichopodidae > Apostichopus > Apostichopus californicus. The sequence goes on along the minus strand of JAIPMN010020366.1, from coordinate 9,349 downwards.
GACGGATGAAGGAGGGAGGACTGGGGGTAAAAATGGGTTGAAACGGCAGGGTGGTCGAAAGGAGGGGCGCCCCCGGCCGCCCCTGAAAAATAGTGAAGTTAAGGCACTGAGCATTTCTGCCCTATATTGTGTATAACATTCACAAAGTATAGGCTGTGATACTACACTAGTATAAGTAACAGTAGGTCATACAATAAACGTAATTGGTTTTCAATTGGGACGCAAACTTTATCGGGGGCTTGCGTCCCTGGGACGCAAACTTTTTTTCACTAATAACATTACTGCAAGGGTATGATATAGTATGGGGGTGGGGGAGGGGGGTGGTGGTGTCAACATTAACTTAATTTTAAAAACCTCAAAGTCCTACCTATTCAGTGATCAAGAGCCAAGGGTATGATATTGAGTATGGGGGGTTGGTGGTGTCAACATTAAGCCTGATGCATTATGGTACTTTTAGCAAACTGCTGCAGCTTGATGTAATATCTGTTTCCCAGTCATTGCCTTTCAACAAGTTATTACACTTAGGCTAATGTAAAATTGAAAATAATAAATACCTTTTCTAGTTAATATTTTGACAAGATAGTAGACAGAACTGTTCAATTCCTACCATCTCCATGGTAACTAACAAAACAGCTAGGATGCATTTAATGAGTCACCATTCTGTGCATAATCATCAATCCTCCATTATTTTCCTCTTCTATTCTGTTTATAACATTTTTTGCCTATATTTACAGAATGACTAGCCCCCCAGGGTCATAGACATGGCACAAGAGAAAAAAAAAGGGATTGAAATTGTGACTGGTACACCACATAATGCAAACATACCATGACTCATCACGCATGGACAGCACAATCATTCATTACTTTTCAGCAACTTTTTGAGGTTGGGTATACAAGCAAAATCGCCAACACACTTTTGAGTAAAGTACACACATACAGTATATATATTAACTTGTGAAATCCCTGACAGTAAAGTTGCATAAGTCATGGAATAATAAAATTGGTTTGAACAGGAGGCGTATGTACCTATTCTCAGGCAATAGTGTGTGATGGACAATTTGTGGGACTAAAATGCTGGCCAATATGCATATTTTTTAGAGACCTTTATATACTTCCTTACAGAACTGCTTGAACCAGTAAAATTTAACTTCCTAGTTTGCTATGACACACACACAAGTATATATACATATATATATGCTACAACTAAGTGGGAAGTAAGATTAAGCAGGAATTCAGTAAAATAAGCGAAATAGGAGGCTTATAGTTAAAACAGTATTTACATTTTACAATTAACTAATCACAATTTACAACAACAGTCAGCAGCAGTCATCAATGTCCTTTAAAGGTACTGGAAATGTCACTTGAAGTAAATTATACAGCTTGACAATCATCTACTGTATCAAACCAAGATAATTTAGAACCAGTAAATCAATCACGTCCAATGACGCAACAGTTTGCACAACCACGGTGCAAGCCTTATGCAATCATCTTGGAAGACCGCAAACTGTTTGTTAGGTCTAAAGGTAGTTGTTTCTCTTAATGTTATTATGTTAGATTCACATGCAGGGGAGGGACGGGGGGGGGGTTGGATGTGGATGGTGTAGGATTAGTCTAAAGCTTACCAACAAGTTAAGCTATTGAAACTGGGACAACAAAAGTGACCAAAAAGCTAGCTCAGGGTTCCAAAGGTTATGATAAAGTAAAGAATGCATCATGCATGTACTGCTATGGTCCTCTAGTGAGTAACTGTACGGGCTGTACTTAGCAAAGGAGTGGCTTTGTAGAGTTTATCCTACTATAGTCCTGCTGGTGAGGAGGAGGAGGAGGAGGAGGAGGAGGAGGAGGAGAATGTAAAAGGAAAGATTAACTAGTGTCATCATCGTGCATGCATGTGAACTGTAGGTTCAAAATTCTACAATGCAGTCGTATACATCATGGACAGGTCCATACACAATTTGGAGTGTTCCTATACATTACATGTTCCTCATATCACTGATCAGATAGATATAAGATCCAGATATAATCCAATGAATCATTCTTGAGGACCATTTCATGTGGACAACATGTGTTCAGTCACTATCAAACACAATGGGAAGAATGTTCCTTAGATATACATAACAACGTTCACACGTCTTTGACCAGTGTTACTCACATTTCTGAGGATATATGCTCTACATTATATAGCATTGCTCATTTACTAAGGATCTGCACTCTGCAGTGTTTAGGAAGAATCCATATATACTGTACGTAGTACATACATACAGTCAGTATAGTATCTTTCCCCTCTGTTGACTTTTAATAAATTTTTTTCTCAAATCAAGACCGTAGAAAGTAGAGAAATTAGGCACGTTTCAAGGCATTCAACATGAAGTTATCAGATATGCACCGCTAGGCTACGGTATTTCAGTAGTCATTTGGCTATCTTTGTGTCTCCAGCTGGGCCACCTGATAATCCTGAAGAATAGTCCCAGATCCACTATTGAATGAGTGTTAACTGTAACAGTAATATACCAATTGTGGTTCTACTTCTAGTCTAAGCAGAAAGCAACGGTGATCTTTAAGGACACCTGTTGGGGACAATTTTTTAACAATCCATGATATTCAATCATAAACACTTCCCTTCACATCAGTCATGCCTTGCTCTCCAATTGATGAACATTACAATTCACCCCTGGGGTTAACATACATTACACATTCAACAACTGCAGCTGTATAAACCACAATAGGCACTCCTCCAGTGGCCCCTTACTGACCCCACTCCCAATGGTCTATATTCACTCAACAATATTCCTGCATGAAAACCTGTCATCAATTAAATCACACATCTTCCCTCCTGGAGAAAAGAAGCCTTTTAATCAACTTTGCCAAACAGTTGACCATGGGATTCTTAGAAAGGCATATATCTGTCAGCTAGACATAAGTGAACATTCTCCTGAAAATGAAAAATTTATCCGGGCATTAGAGGAACATATGTTATTGATCCGCAGAGTAAATTTCATACCCATTTTCCTACCAGCTGTTTTAGAAAATAAAATCACCACCTGATTCATTTGTATTATCTCATCAATAAATCACAGGTGGCTGGCTCATAACAAGAATAAGTTCTGTGTAAAATTGGACCAACAGGTGCTATGACTATTCAATAATAACACTGAACTATATAGTGTCATTATTGCCAAGCACAGGGTGCAAGCAAGTACCAATCAGACTACTGATATATGTACATAAACGCTACAGTAGAATTCTGCATCTCGCCATCCCTCCTTCATCCTTCCAAATGTTAAAATTGCCTTGCCGTACATCACTTGCAATTGTTTCTTTCCCCCATCGAATTTATTCCCAACTTGTTTGTTTTTAACTGGGGGTTGCTAATGGTTACAATCACACCCCGACCCTATGACAAGTGGTACAAACTGCCGTTTGCATCAGACACAATTAGGTATGAAAATCGAAAGTAAACAAACATTTATACTTTCAACTTACAATCTGATAAAATCAAAGTACATCAAGCAAAGACTAATATCACACAATACTCTCGGCAACCACTTTACTGATTTTCACAAACAAAACAGTCACTCGGCTGAGCGCCAATCACATGACTTAAAATCTATCGAGGCGTGATAATCTTGCGTAGGCCAAGTTGTACAGAATTTCAGCAGAAGAAAAGATCTAACCTAGTATCAACAGAAAATAAAGCTGAAGGACATATATTCAACAAACAATCCACTCCCTTTTTCTTGCAATATACGGAATAATTTCATTTTTCCATCTGCCCTACCCTGGCAGTGATTTCAAGGGCACTCAGGCTGCAAAGCATTCCAAGGGGAAGAGTTTGGCAATGCTAATTCTAATGGAGGATAGAATTTTTTTACAAAATTGGTAAGTAAACAAACTTTTGAGAAGAGTAAACACAAGGTGCAAATGTGACGCAGCATCAGGTGTAAAAAATGAAATTAGCTTTCAAAAAGTCCTTTCAATGTATTGAACACCTTCCTTACAAGTGTTTTCAAAATGGACAATTATAGCAACGGTAAAGTGTGACTCACTCAAACAACCTCAATCAACAAACCTTGTATCCATGCACTACCTATTGTCAAATCTGAAAAAACTTTGACCCACTAAACACATGCCATTATGTTTTTCACAAGTTTTTTTTTTTTCTTTTGATATCCAAGGGCAACATATCAGTGAGTGAACACTACAATGCTCGCCCACATACTGTACAACACTCTGTACATAGAATATTGCACAGATTTAATCTGCTCTACGCAACAATTGGTTATTACAACGCACTGGTGTGTAGAACCCTTGAACAACATATATCCCTCTCCCCTCCCACTGCCTCCATATTATGAATACTGCCAGTTTCAATCTATGCATGAATTCAATATCCACTTCTTAAATTATAGGCAGCTACTGCTATCGTCAGTTATTTCACAAATTCAAATTTCCATATACCACAATAGGTCCTGCAATACAAAGCAAACGCTGGAAAAATCAAGCCTACATTTAATGTAATTTGTCTCTGCTATCTACGTACAGATAGCGGGCAGAAAATGCTCACAGATACTGCTAGTACATACAGAAAAGCCTGTGGATGGTAAGATAGATAATTCAATTTACTCAGTAATTGGGTAATGAATATTTTACAAACTGACCATTCTGGTGCACAGTATACACATCACAGTACCGTACGACAGCTTTCTGCTTTCAAATGATTTTGACAGGCTTTTTAAACTATTCAACACAAAAATATCACATTACCATTGCAGCAGTAGATCATTAGTTCGACTGGAGTCATGTTCCAAACATTCCAAATTCTTACAAAATTGTATTTAATAGTTTGAAAAATTATCTGGGCCAGGATATGAGGTGTCTAACTGTACCGATTCATGGGTAGGCAATTATTACTTACCCACACAAATCTGCTGATAGTTTACAGGAAAAATTTCAAAATCATAAATGTACATTGCATTATAAGATCAGAGTATGGGAGTATGGGAGTAATATATACTGCTCTATCAGAACTTCAACTGAGCCATTTCTAGTCATGACTTGCACAATTCAAAAATAACAACATTGTCTTTCATTAGTTCAATCAAATTTCATGTAATTTAAAGTAATAATAATGTATGGCAAAGTTTTCAAAATCCCAAGAAATGATCTAACAAAAAGTTTGTTGAAGCATCAAATTAGTCACAGGTAATAAATCACCATAACAATTCTTTTGGTAAAAATATTACCAAAATCACAATTGTTATGACTGTAGTAATTGCACAAGTTTATATTGTGTCAAAATGCAATGCTTGCTCAACTTGTCAACCAAACATGAAATGCTGCTTATAGTGGCATTTTGCTTGCTAGCTTCCATGGTTAAATAACTCATTAATTGATTCAAGTTCCTTTGTTTGGAGAAATGTTTCCAATCATGACTCCTAAAGGAAACTCCATAATTATAATCAAGATCGAATCCCTGGTTCATGAGGTTGCGTGAGAACAGACACTCTGCTTTTGAGTGACATTTCTGTGATGTGAGATGTACTTCAGAATGCTATAACAGGCCTACACTTAGGCAATAGCATCTTGACTCAACTTAGGGCGAACTGTTGTGCAACGGTTACAGCAATATGCTTGGTGGTGAATATACATGCAGACTATAGGAATTACAGTAGCCTAAACTTCCATGTACAATATAAAAGATCAGTATGAATAGTATACTCATAGCCAAAGTACTGTACTATCATGCCTACATCACTGAACCCCTATTTACAGTAGGATTTAATTAATTTGACACCACCCACTGAACCAACTTAGAAGAGATTTCATGCTTGAGCAACAGGACACTAACCATAGCAGCTTGCAGTGCAGACTAAGCTTACAGTCCACATACAGTAGTACAGTAGTTACTACATTGTGAGCAGGACAGGGGGCATAAGGAATGCAGCCACAAGTTCAACACAAAACACACACATTGCTATGTATTGCACACGACTACCGCCGGCTTAGTGTATTATGGTACAAAGCCATGCTACACATACTGTATATGTAGGAAAATTATATACAATTTTACAAAATATTAGCTAATTTTGGAAGGGAGCAGAATATGGAGAACAAGAAGATGGCAGTGAAGCCATTTATGCATACACCACTGCTGTTCGCATAGCATACCAATATCTAGAGATAAATCAATATTTCTGATGTATGAGCAATGCATCCAGAGATCAGAGTACATTTGCCATATCACCAACATCATTGCCACTGATTAATAGAAATTGTACGTCTCATGACAGTTCCAAAGTAGCTGAACATGGAATATCTGTTGAGACTGTGGAACAAGGTCAAAGTCAATCAAATTGTACCTATATATGCTAAATAGAGAATCTCTTGTAAACACTATGAGAGTTTGTAAATGAACTTGAACTACTCCAGGTTTGTCAACACGTAGAGTATACTTGATCAAACCGACTGTACGTTCAGCCCCATTCTTGGGTGATGGTGATCGAGTACGGGACAATTGGGCATGCATGCATTTATACACAGAAGCCAAAGATCTACACATACAATGTTGCTGTTTCACTTGTAGGACTACAATCACAGTTCATGTATACCCAAGCACCAGACCTTATGCTTAAAGCAACGTTAAGTTTGGCCAAGGTAACTCGTCATGTCGCTATGCCTCTACGAAATCCATACAATTATTCAGAACATACCTTCTTTATGCTCGATCCACACGAAATATATAAATCATTCACAGTATTCTGCTAGTAAGTATCTAAAGTTATTTCATCACAAACTGGCAACAACTATCCTTGGTCTTTGCAAAGTGCATCAGGTAACTGCTATATCATGTGTAGCATACAGGTACTTAGTAAAACACATGGCTGACAGAGCTGTGCTATACAAAATGCATTCAGGTGTTCAAACATACTGGACTCTGACCATGCAGCAAATGGGCCAGGGGAGGCAAGGGCCACCTGGCAAACAACATAATATTCTTTCAAAGAACTAAGACTACTTAATACTTATATGCTATTCTTTTAGAGCCGCTGATTTACCTTTTCATAACTATATATCCCGCACTCCCACTTTCATTCAGCTTCGCTGAAGTTTCGATCAACACAAAATTTAATATGTAACAGCATTGGTAAAATGAAACCAGCTTAAATAAATAATTCCAGAGCAGCGTTTCCTCATATCCAAAAAGAAGCCATTGACATCGGCATGTAAACTAGTGCAAATGACGACCTCGGTTCTGATTCTTCTGGAAAAACGTATATATAGGCTCTAGATTCATCTGTTATGAAAGTATGTAGGCAAGTTCAAAGTTGGCTGTTTTACAAGCTTGAAGATACATTTTCAACATCTTTGGAACATCTCTAGTGATATATGTGAAGCTACAGTATTAATATCCAATATTTAAGCAATACAACTGTGAGTGTACTGCATGAGCAAAGTCAAACTATACCAAGGTAACCAGCCACCAGCCTTCGAAAAGAAAGCCACAAGAATTCAAATGTAATTTTGCATTGCCACAGAAGTGCTAAGGTTTAAGGACCTCGGTACTGATTTGGCTCCACACCTATACATAATGTTCCGAACATTGTGTTTCATCAACAACTTTTGCACTACAGGGACCATATTAAGTAAAGTTATGATGAACAGTAAATTTCAGTAACCATTATAATGCATGTTGACTAAACATTTTGTACATGAAAACTAAAATATAACTTTTCAGTCCACATGGTTAATCAGCACTAATATTTTAAGAAGATGGAAATATCTGCTATGTGCTAATGCACGGTTAGACATTTGTTGCAAATGAGCACCTTTCTCTGAATAAACCTAAAAGAAATTGCAAGGTTCATACATACTAGCACTACCTTTGAAAAAGAATATTTGATCATTTGAACATTTGAACATACATATTTATATGTACCTTAGTGTTGTACAGTGACTACAGTCGTGTAACACTGTGACTATATAACAAACTTTGCAAAACACGCAAGCATACCTTACAACTTTAATAAAGAAGAAACAAATTTGGATGGCTTGTATTATTAATCAATCTCATCCATCACTTTCATTAATATTAATAATTCTCATAACAATCAATTTTAAAAAGATTTCACTATCTGAAACCTTCAACAGCTTTCCTGTGTGGAATTACTCTATCAATCTGCAGTCATGGCTGAGGGAACATTTGTCTTCTGAGGTGATACAAATTTTACACAAAATAAAAGTTGGAATTGATTAATGCAGCTCATTATATTAATACACTTGGCAGTTAGTTCTCTGCCTGGATATAATCTATCAAGGCCTGTGAGTTGTAACCTCCAGCAGACATGCTATGGGTCAGTCTATACCATTGGTCCACCGCACACTTATCAGTCTAACAGGCCCAGGACCCATGGAGTTTCCTTGAGGAGTGAGCCATGACCCTCCCCCCCCCCCTGAATCAGCCAGCTTTGACTACAGACATCAGCCAGCTTGAAAAATGCAGATAAATTATCTGGCGTCAGGAAAAATCCTGTCAATAACTGGAAACTTTTACTACCATCAGTAACGACAATGTACATAGGGGCCTTGTACTTGTACTTGGTTGTCATGTTACTCTTGCATGCTAAGTATGACAATGGTCAATATTTCCCACAGAATGCACATTCTACCATGTAACTTTGCATTTATATGTACTGACTTTGTCCATGCTACGATTCTTGAGATGTGTATTCAACTGATAATAGATATATATCTGAAGTTTCCATATATATAGCTGCCCTCTTTGATGCATTTGAAAATCAAGTCAATCTTCACAATCTTTCCCATTTTAATACTAAACTCTATCAAATTATCATTCCATCTGATGTGATGATGCACAGAATTTGTCTACATTGGTCAATCCATTTACGACTGTTTCATGGTTTATATAATTTACAAATCTCAAAACCATGATAAGCAGAGACTACTCTTTGGGGTATATTTACCAGTTTTGATGGTTGGACCATCAACACCCTGAAGTAAATAAACATAAACTGAAACAGGTGACCAAATGGGACTTGCATGAATCGTAGGCCAATTATTATGGAATAACACTAATTTTGTTATCACCTTCATTTGCTTTCCATCACTTTCACAGTATGAACAATTTGGGACAAGAATCATTGTCAGTTCAGATTGTATCCATGGATGTTGAACCTATAAACAGCATAATTACTTGTGCAAATCTACACATGAATAAAACATGTCAGTATATATATGCCAAAACTAATTATCACATCACAGACATTACATATATCACTTATGAATACTGACTGCAGAATAGAAAGAGATGCAATGATCACTCAAAAATTAG
>JAIPMN010020353.1:0-24555 GCA_020650975.1 Apostichopus californicus | reverse complement strand
AGCGGGGGGGCGGAATGATACTTCCGCCCCACCATATTTTTCACTGGGGGGCTGGCGCCCCCGCAGCCCCACCGGTTCCTACGCCCTTGATAAATAGTAATAGATAGCCCGTACACTGATTTTAAAATAGCTTGGAATTAAAGATAAATGCTTCAAACTGAACAACGATTAAGCAGCTGTACCGTACCTACAACACATGCAGACATACCGGTAAAATCCGAGTTCATTTGAAGATATATGACTCACCCGTGTTGTCAATGCAATTTTAATTATAACTACGGACATCTATGAAAGCCATTAGGTGAAACAATTTGAACATAGTAAGTCCTATTATATATTTAAACGTTCGTTCTTGCTGTATTTTTTAATGAATAAATTTATGGAAATTGTATTCATTTAAACTTATATTCATTACGTTTAAAGTTTAAACTCTTTAGCGAAGTTGTAATTGTAAATATTAAAGCTAAATGACTTTTTAAAGCTTCCGTATACTAACAGCTGTAATTTTAAACTCCAACATGTGTTTTGTACTTTCTCAATTTAAAAACACACATACTACAGAAGGAGAAAGAAACGAACGGTTACAAATTAATCGAGTCCCAGGATCCAAAATTATGCTTTCCGAGCAAGAATATTTTCATGCTAGTGGGAAGGTATTAAAGGGATAATCAACGTCTAATAGGACCTTCTTTGGATTTTTGAAAATTCGGATATTTCGTGCCAACATTACATATTATTTTTAAGTTTGAAGGGCCTAACCTGTAGTACTGTACAACAACAAAGTACAAGGTTGTAGTGTAAGTTAGGCCTACACACTTCATTGTGTCAGGTTATTGTCACTGCAGCAGTGGATAAATTGCAACTTTTTGTTGGGCCTTCTTGGCAGGGATAGCATGCATAGTACGCCTAGATAGAACAGTTGCACCTAGCATTTTGTACAACTTATCCTACGATTTGCATCAAGTTTGTGAACAATGATAATTCGACGCATAATAGAAGAAGGGACCTCAGACCGTTATCGAGACGGGGAGTTTAGCAAAGATTATGAAGTGTTGAATGAGCTGGGCAGGTAAGCATAGATGAAAGTTTTCAGTCTTTGGCCTAGTGATACATTGCTATGACAAACAGCTTGTCATTTATGCACAACAATAATAGGCCTATTGTCTACAAAATTACAGTATTAGCCTAACATTGAACTATTATGTTGTATGTGCTTTAAACCCTTTGCATTTTAAATCTTGACAGTGGATTGAAATAAGCGTTGGCCTGTTTCTGCTGGAGTGACTGGTCGTATAATTTGCACATGTGGCTACCAATATCTTACTTTTATGAAAGGAAGTTTAACACACTCACTAAAACATGCAATAGCAATACAAGTTAAACTAGTTCTCTACAGTAGGTCTATTATGTAATTCCTACAGGCTCTAGGCTAGTAGTACAGTACATGGGTCCTACTTTCCCTGATTGATTTATATCCAATTTTGAAATTTAAGCAACTGTTTTGCTGTTCAGTATAAACATGTAAAAACAAAGACAGGCATACAGTGGCTAATAATTATTACAGTTCATTACAAGTAATGTTAGGATGCAAACTATGATAGTTCATTACAAATAATGTTAGGATACAAATATTAAACTCAGTTTGATCAACTTCCAAGGCTATCTTTCAATTACAAGTAGCAATTTGAAGCTATGTAGATCAGGAAAGTATTTCATTATCTACAGTACTATTTAATCATAGTTACTTGTTTTGAATGGGTTAAAACACTCTCTGCTTGCTTGTGCTGTGCAATTTGTCAGAAATTTCAGTGTGTTGCTGTGGTTTCATCATTCTTTTGTTTGAACATGTCCCCATGGAAGGTCTAATAATTATATTGATGAGTTTTGCACAGTTTTGTTGACATCATATTGTTATACTAAAGTTACTGTAACATTACTACAATTATCTCAACTGCAGGATATAGATTGCAAACTATGTAATACTTTAATTAGTAAATTATAAAATTGATTTACCATAACAAGGTGGTTTCCCAATTATGTTCTTTGATAGAAAATGTTTGACAAAGCATGAAATTTAACAAAGCAGTAGCAATTTACAGATTTAGCAAAGAGTTATTTTTAATTCATTTTCACTTTCTGTTGCTATAAACTGATGCCTTGCTTTATGTACAGTCGGTTTAATGTGATGTGCCTACAGTATTCTTTCGCTTCTGTACTGTAGTGTGGCATAAATGTGTTAACATTAAACTTTCACTTTTAACTTGAAATACCAGGTACTGTGCTGTACATAACAATAGCATAATACAGTCTGACATATCAACTGCATGTTTTGACAAGTCTCAGTCACGCTCAACAAGTGACTGTCTGTAACTTGAAGGCTTCATTATGAAGTACTGAAGGTTGTTATTTGCATAGTTGTGTCACATTGACCAAACCATTTAAATTAATGTACAGTAAGCCTAAAGTGCTGCCACGTTGAGGTTGGGCTAAGCATCGGCCTACAAAATGTCAGAAAACGTTGCAAAATGTCACAACATTTCAGCTTATAATGTCAACTTCGATATATGGCAGTACTTTGTATACATGTAATATTCACACAACAGTTTTCCTCACGTTTTAAGACGTGGCCGCATGAAATAAGCAACTTTTCTGTTTTGTTAAAACAGAATATTTTGTGTCCAACAATTTAATGAAATGCTTATTTTTGTCCTCTTTCATAATTTGCAAAACCTTAAGTACAGTAGGTAGAGTTGATCCTATGTTAAAGTAACCATTTAAAGGGACAGGAACTTGACTGGTTGTCTATCAGACAAACACAAGGTTTTTGGTTGCCCGACAATAAATTTAATCTTTAACCAGTTTTACAGTCTGCCAATCCTTACAAGTCAGCCCTGATGTCATACATGTCTATTTTCAGCTGTTACAAATATACTCTGTTAACAGTTAAAACAATAATCACTATTGATTTTGTGCCACTGTCAGTACAGTACAGTACTTTAACTTTCAATCCAAATAAGAAGTTAGGCCTGTCCTGTGTTGTGATACTTTTGAAAGTTAAGAAAATAACAAACTCTACAGGAAAAAGGTAATTGTTTGCATGAACAGTGAAGCGTACAGTTAAGTGGTAATTATGTTACCAGGATATATCAAGCTACTATACTGTACGTGCACAGCCTGTCTAGTACTGCAGTTAGTGCACACTGTGTATGCATGCCAGTTTTAGTGTTCTACCATAAGTGTGTGTGCCATCAGCAATAGCCTAAGTACTGTACATCTGAAATGTGACTGTCAGTACAATTTATCAGTTAGGGTACTTTATCACCACTGAGGTCAAGATCTTACAGAAAGTTGTAGTGAAATGTTACATGAAGTAAGATAAATATTTAACAAATAAATGTCATAAAAGTGAGCACTTTTCATTACTCTTCTCAACTAGAATTGATCTCTCTCTGATAATGTAATGTCAGTGTAAGGTACTTTCATTACACAGTTTATACACCTCATCTGCTGGCTCTCTCTCTTGTTGTTCCTTTTCTACGTATGTAAGAAAGAAATGGTCTTACTGTATTTTAAGGCCAACATATTAAACAATGCATCAGATAGTGCACAGGTACAAAGTGATTGTAATGGGTTGAAAGTTCTGTAAACGTGGTTGACCGTAGTCCATTCAGAGCCATCCAGTTTGTATTTGGCAAATAAGGGTTCAATTAGTTTGCTGCACTAGCTGTACAGTAATTAAAATTTAAGAAAAACCAGCCAAGGTACTGTACAGTAGAACCTGGGTAACTGAACAAACTATCCAAATGTCTTTATTGCATCGAATCTCTACACTCCCAGCCCCAGCTTTGTGAACATGTTGTGATCATGACAATGTGTGTAGTGCAGTATCATAACAATGTTGATAAGACTGAACTCTCCCTCATGGACCCTTGCGGATATATGCCCTGGGTAACCTGCTGTACACAAATGTTCTAAGTTTTTAGGAAAAGTCGCCCAGGATAGCTAGAGCCTGGGCATAAAAACCAAACCATTTGATCCACTATCAACCCCAGACCCCTTACTGTACATCGATCATAGGAGTATGACCATGTACTGTATGTACTGTATAGTCATTACAGTTGCATATGATCCTAGCCAAAAGGAATGAAACTTGAAGCTGGTCTGGAGGTTCAGTACAACCTATGTATGGATTCGTTCTGCAAGCTGTGCTGATGAAAATGGAAGGCTCAATTTGTCTGAAAGTTAAATTCCTGTTTAAATGTCTCAGCTGACTCTTATGTCTTTGTCTTACCAAGGCTACTGTACACCTCTTGGGGTGAGCATAGAAATTCTTTGGTTTGTTCATAATACTGTACTTAGGATTTGTGTGTCAGTACAGTAGCATGGAATACAGGAGAATACTTTTTAAGAAAAGTCACCCAGGAAAGAACCTGGGCACGAAAACCAAACTACCGAACACTGATCCGCTCTCAACCACAGTCCCCTTGCATCGAGACTGACTGTGTGATCATCATCAGGTTGTGTATCACAATTCCCTCGAAAGGGAACAGATACTGTACTACACTATTCAAAGCTTGGACAGGTACACTCACGCACTGTACAGTACTACAGTAGTAGTACTACTGTATACATGTATAGTGTTGTATTAGCAGATGTACACTCAGCTTGTTGCTATTGTTCTTTTGTACAGTTGGAATAGAAGGATTAATACCAACCTATTGTTAGGGTAGAGTGATAATATTTGCCAACAAACTGTTGACTGAGAGATTTTTGCATGCCATTGAGGATTATAGTTACTGTACATGATTACCAGAGTTGCTTAAATTAGATTTGATCTGAGTATAGTAATCTGTTCTTGATTCTGCAAAGTCTGTTCTAAGTATAGTGATGTTCAGTTACCATGGAAATGCTGTTGTCTTTGCAAGTGTGGGGGTGTAGCTATTAAACTACTGTGATTAGGGATTCTTTCTAAACAAGTTGTTTACTATTCATTGCCAAGGATGTAATTTTGCCAAACCTACAGTAGAAGTCTTTCTATAATAATGTAAGTTTAGAAATGACCCCAAAGTAAAACGTTCTCCTGAAAATGAAGATGTTTTTTACCAAACTAATTTTAAGTATATATAGTATCAAATAAATGGTGCACCTAATTTCCACGGAATAATGTATCCAGTGTTGAATCCTAAAACAGTATAAGGCAAAAGTGGTGAAATTTCTGTATAAGTGCAAAGATGTATAGCAATTTTGTACACAAAAAAGATATGTATACTGTGCAAACTACTATACTGTATGATGTGACACCTGTTTGCTTAAAGGTAAAAATTGTGACAACTATATCTTGAAAATGCTATATGTAGGAATTTCATGCAAAATTTCACCAGGGTCCTGCTGCATGGAATGTATTCCTCTTTCATGAATCATGACTCCAACATAAATGTTACCCTGGACTACTAGGTCCTTTGCACTCAGTTTTCAGTAACATTATGTTGAGTACCAGAGAGTTATTATTTGTATCAAATGCCAGAGGCAGCTCCATTGACCCTTGACATCTCCTCTCTGGGTTGCTCATTGCCTTCATGGTATGTATGCATCATGTGCTAGATAAACTCTTTCCCAAACATTAGTGAGTAAGCACTTTTCATGGTGAAGGAAAGTGGGCAAGTTTATCTAAGGACTTTGCTTCAGTATTCTGTCAATGATGCCTGCATAAGAGAAGAGTTACCCTGGGCTATTGACTTTGTCCCACATGATCCAAGTGAAAAGAAAAAAAACCAGGTCTCTTATTGAAGTATCAAAGCTAATAAAACCAGGCTCTACCGGTTACCTGTAAGATAAATCAGGGTTATTCAACTGTGTGTTGTAATAGGGAATCGGAAGAGTTTATACCACACAGCATTGTACATGTAAATGTGTGTGTTATATTTAGGACATGTATCCTAGAGGAAGCTGGAGCCTTGGCTGGGATATCTGGTGAAGGCTACCCATGTATTATTTCTGATGAATCAGTTTGATTAAATGCTAAAATAGTACCATGTTGAGCTGGGCTGTATAAACTAACTCTGAAGAGTACCTGTATGTACAGATTTGGTGACATTTCACAGAAGTTACTATCTGACTCTGATGTTTGTACCATGCTCTACAGTGTACTTGAGTCCGATTAAATGTTAAGTTGGGCAGTTAAGTGGCTTCAAAAAATATGTGATGAATGGCTGAATGTTTCATGATCCTACTCTTGAAGATTTACTTCACTTCTCACTTCCCTGTCTCCTCACGACAACTGCATTCTCGCTACCTACCTTCCTTGTCTAGAGCATAAATTGGTAACCTGAACATCACCATCCTCTTCAGGTGACTGGCTCATTCTGGTATTTGTTCTGCATTCTTTACTGACTTTGTTTTACTATCTAAGAGGATTTAACTGGATTGATGTCATTCATAATGACTACAAGTACTGAAAAGAAAACCTACAGTACCAGCAGACAACCAGGGTCAGACTACATACTGTACAGTATACCCTGTATGGTACAGTACATAACTACTAAATTTGTTGGTTCCAAAGTGAGCTGTCTGTCTGTCATGTATGTATGTATTTTAGATCCTCCAGCTAGCAGAAACTAATGAAGAAGCCATCATTGGCTTTTCAAAGCCGCAAGCTGACCGAAGTCAGTCTCTTAGATTCATATTTAACGTCCATGATTATGAATTGTCTATTGTCAACAACTCTGTAGTCTGTAACTTAGACGACATACATTAATCTTGGAGTGACTCGAACTCGGGACTCATGAATGTTATTGTTAAAACCAGTATTATCCCCCACTGAACACACAGTATCATAGGTTAAAAAATGTTTAAACATTTTGGAAGGAATTACTCATTAAATGTTGTTTGTAGTTAACACACAGCACTAATTGTCTTCCTATAAAGTTTAAACCCACCAATCAGAATTGCTGACTGCTACTGGATAGTATTTGTGTACTGTCACTTTGTCAACACTACTGTATACGCTTAGCAATCTGTAAATGTAAGTTAGTTGCCTAGTTACTGTACAAACGAAGGGTGTTGTGTGCACACCTACAGACTTATTATGATCTACATGTACTTTGGGGAAAGCCACGGAGCCATCTGACAATGAATGACAAGTGGAAACCTGCAACAAGTTTGATTGATAGATCGATAAGTTTCATAATTTTAGGCCCATTGGAAAGGATTTTACAAATTAACAGAATTCACTTCTCTTCCTATCAATACTTCCTTAGGAAATAGTTGTACCAAATCTGTATGGGTTTCGGTTTTCTTACTGTTACAGAATGTAATATGTAAGATGGAACGGAAAATTGTCATCTGTTATTTAATCATAACTCCTACGGGACATATTATCTGAACTTTCTGTGACCTCCTTTAAAGCAGTGAGGCCTTCAAGCTTTCCTTAATTCAACTTCTTGAGTCATACAAAGGAGTCTGCATGTAACAGAATGGTAATGAGGGGGTATTTAAGAACTTTTTATGCATAGACTCTGGATGTGTGACTAGATTAATTCACTTTGCTTCAGCTTTCAGTACATTTCTGTATGCTGCTGTGTGGCGATCCGCGTTATAGTCATCGTCAACTTTGTAATCCATGGCCCCCCTCACAATTTTGCAAGGTCTGTAAGAGTGGTTCTATAGTTTTCCCAATTTTTTTTCGGGAAACCAATAAAGGTACATACTGTGTGTACTCTACATTACTTTTAAGTGGCATTTTAGGGCACAAATTGATCTTCGTTGCCATTGTGAAATATTGTACCCAATCGGCATGCTCGGATACTCACCCGAGGACTAAGTTGAGGATGTACAGTACCCATATCAGCAATGACAAAAATCAAAAAGTGTTGAAATATCCTACTGAATCTCAAGTAGACTCAAGGCAAACCTTTCACAGTATGTTTTATGTTTTTCTTTTTATTCTTTAAGTGGAACTTATCGACAGTATTCATTCTCTGCAAATGGGCCAAAATTCTGGCCAAAAAAAGTATCATAGTGCTTGTGTGATCATTTACAGTACTACACGGTAGTATGCCAAAACGAAAAAACAAAAATTTGTTATGTCGATGGTGGAGACTGAATGCATCAGGAGGCTTTAAAGTGAATTTTTCTACTTTCTTCAAAGTCACAGGCAAATTTGCAAAAAACAACCTGTGTACCCTGCTATTAAGATAACCACACTCAATAGGTGCACAAGGTTTACCAAGGGTTTAGACTTGACACTGCATATACAGTACAGTAGGGTATTTAAACAGTCCTTTAGTGTTTAGGTGTTAATACATGATGGTTAATCGCCCATTGGGGTTAGGGCCAGACTGTGCGCACTTACTGTACACAGTATGGTGGTTTCATGCACCATAGGAAAGACATCAAGTGAGCATGGGCAAGTTACTCACTGTTTTAATTGTATTCCAATATATGTTGTCTGTCATGCCAAAGTACTGTACAGTCAGTAGAGAAGATAATTTATCTGGTTTTGCATTGCACAATGCTATGTAAAATGGAAACATAGCAAATTGCTATGCAAAATGTATGGAAAAGTGTACAAATTTGATGAACATCAGTTTTTTTTTGGTTTTTATACATAGAAACCATTTCATTTCATGAGAGAGTGAGACAAAATTTCGGAGCCTTGAAAACTGCTACATAAACATTTGAACACAGAATTATTCCCTACAGTATATATACTGTACTTCTGCAAACCCAATCTTAACCCGTTTTGAACTTGTGTGAGAGAAGTCATTGTGTTGAAGGGCTTGCCTAAAACGTCTCCAGAAAGTCTGTGCCATGTTGGAAATATCATGTTTAACAAGTCATGTATGGTGGTGCCAATTTGTCAGTCTGTGATGTTATTTTGGACATGTGTGACCTTTCAGTTTCCCTTTATCCTCTTCACATTTTTAATGTGAATATATAGATGATATCGACATGTATTGAAACCAATGACAGTATTAAAGATTTATAAGAATTTGCAAAACCCATCTCTTTTTACAGAAAAACAAAAAAAAATATACATAATAAGGAACACCATTCTCAATTTTAAGCATATATGCTGTATGTGGGTTTATGTTTTCATTTGCCATGGTTGATTGGATAAAGGCAGTGGCTTTCAGAAGGGAATGAAACCTAACTTGGGAAGTTGTTGGTTCGATCCCTGGCCCGCCAAAGTAAGTTGGGGATTTCATCCAAGAGAAATCCAGTTTTCCCATCTGAAATGGTCTTTTAAATTGTTAAACATCCAAAATGAGCTAACCCTGTAAATAGGATAGCCATCGGACATATAAGTTAAAGGTACAAGGCGTTCCACTTCTCTCACAAACACCTGTGGCTGCTTCAGATTATAAAATAACTGCCCTCCAATCTGATGTCTCATTATTAATATTTTGAGTTGCTCTTGAATTGAGAATGATAAAATCTTAAACTTGGAAAGCTGTGATATTTATAAATTATCATAAATAATAGACATCAAGAACTACTTGCTACCCATTACACATGATTACAGTATGTACTGAATAGCTGGTTTCAACTTTCCCAAGAACATCTCGATACCTTTTCTCTCCCTCCCAGGGGTCGATTTGCAGTAGTACGGAGATGCGAGCACCGAACGACCAAGCAGAATTTTGCCGCCAAATTCATACGAAAACGCAAGATGGGCAAAGACTGCAAGGAGGACATTTTGAAAGAGATCAGAATCCTTGAGATGTCGACCGATCAGCCCAGATTGATTGGTCTCCATGAAATCTATGAAACTAATACAGAAGTCATATTAGTTTTAGAATTGTAAGTACCGTATCTAAGTGTATTAGGGTATGAATATACATGTATAAGGTATGAATATTCAACGATAGAAACATTACAGGTGATTGAGTGAGAAGACCGCAAGTGACTGCGGTCTCTGCCACATGGTGAAGATATTGTGGTAAAATACCCAAATCATGCAGAGAGTTTTTTATAGTAGTAGTCAACCCTCTAGTATGTAGCTGAAAACCTGTAACTTTTAGAATCTGATGAATAGGATCTTAACCTTTTGGGAAGAATTTGGTTAGTTGGGTCAACCTCTGTTGAAATCCCATCTGAATTTATCCCAAAAGTGCTAATGGCAAATTACTGTACAATGTTGTCTGTTCATGCAAGCTGTACTTCAGGTACAGGGCTTCAACACAAAAATCAATTTGAGTATATGGTTGCTTGTAAAGAACCCATGCCATTAAAGTTTGGTGAGGTTTGCATACTTTCTGTACCCCCTGGAGAAACGTATGCAGTATCCATAGAAGACTCGAATCGATTGCACAATGGACTGTGTATGCTGTAATGTACTGTACATACCTACGGTATTATTGAATCTCTTCAACACTTGTGCCTTTATACAATGGTGCATTCACTTCTTTTCTGCTAGTGAAATCAGGCCCTTACATCGGCTGCTGCAATGAATGGGCTTGTTTGTATTGCATTTTGAGTTCCTGCCATTGAGAGACACAATTACATCAAAAGTCTGAAACTTTATTTATGAGACCTTCTCACGAGGAATCCAATCACTTCCTCTGCACTTTCAAGGTACATATTAGCTTTGCAAGCAAAGTGAGCTAGATTCAGCTGATATGCTACGGACAGAAGTTTAAACGTGAACATTGAAAGAAAAAAAAACTCTTTCTTTGGAAATGTGATAAATTTTGTACATTTTATATCCTGATAAACTGATATAGAATGCCAAATCTTTATTGGCATGTAAGCTTGGATGTGCAGTACAGTACTTTTGTTCTGTGATTTGTGTCACAAATGATGCTTGACAACAATTCATTTTAACTGTCCAATCAAAACCTTTGATCTGACCATCTAAAGGACATTATTTATATTTACTTGGTTTCTCGATCTTCTTAGTTATATACAACTTTGTGGTGCATTCTTTATGTTTTTCTCTTTCAAGTTGAAACAACAGTATCAATAGATTGAATAATATGGGTATGATCTCACATAGTCACAGCAAGCAACACTGACCATTGGCTAATTTCTAACTTCCTTCCCATGCAAAGGAGCTAGAACAGTTTGTCAGAAAGTCTGCCAAACAGGCCATAATTATGCCGTTAAATTTAGGGTAGATATTGTGTTACAGTTTACTATGTAAATAAGGTCTTAAGAACTTTCAATCCCATGGATTTGTGATAAGCTCATTTAACATGGTACAGTACTTTATATGTACAGTACACTGTGTGCGTAGGTCAGCTACCCCAAGGGTTTTTGGCCAACACAAAGAAATTTCATGGTCAGCATGCATGTTTGTAGTACTTTTCTTTTCTTTTTTTACCAAAAGAAGGTTCTGTTTGCTAAATTTTTGTGGTTTCCACGAATTGTGGATTGGCAACAAAGTCTTGAATGAAGGAGGGGGTGATCTGTACAGCTTGATAAGCTGTCAGTGTTTGAATGAGAGTTTTTGTGTTCATGTTCTGTTTGTTCACCCTGAGAATACTAATTTACTGACCTGTAAACAAGATTTGTCAATTTGTTCCTCTATTTTAACCACCAAAAAAAGCAGATTACAGAAACTACTATAGAAGTGGTAATTGGAGAAAGCTAATTCTTTACCACGAAAACTGTATGTAACTTAACTAAATGACAGTTATATGCAATGGTCTGCTTAGGTTTGGAAATGATGTGCTGGACTGGATATTCATGCTTCAGTCAACTAGATTTGTTGTGGTTAGCTGCTGCTGGTGGAGGGTTTCTTTACTTTCTTAGATCAGAAGAATACTGGAAGTGAGTCTGAGAAAATTAGAAGGTTGCACAGCAGTTCAGATCAAGTGGTGGATGCAAGTTATCAGGTGGTGTGAAATACTGTGTGTGTCTGTTTGTTTTCTGTTCTACTTGTGATTAACTTGGCCATAACAATCTGAGTGTGCACAAAAATTGTTAAGATCTAATGGAATTTTAGGGAATAATTGATCTTGTCACATACTGTAGCTAAAAAATTAAGCAAACATTAATTGGCATGCAAAGTACTACTTTATTAGTTGGAGAGATTAATGGATCAAATTTCCCAAATATATATATACTGTATATTTATACCGGCCAGGTATCGAACCCGGAACCTCCTGATTGCTAAGCCTCATTGCTTCAAATGCCACCGCCTTTATCCACTCGGCCACAGCAAATAGAGCTAATGTGTTTCAACATGGTACTGTCTGTTACTGATTGTACAGTACTGCCCAAGTACTAACCCTAAATAATCAGGAATTTGCCAAGGGAGGGGCGAAGGTTGTACGCAAACTATCTAAGCGTAGCACCACCATGTGTTGGCGCGAAGTGTAAAAGAAAATGCCTCCCAGATCGCTGGAAATGGCACTTACCAGGCCTTGTAAGTTGCATCTCAGCATTTTCTATTTTGAAATTACTAGCGATATCATAAACAAATAAAAAAAATATGCTCAATTGGGGGGGGGGCGGTCGCCCCCTCCCCCCGAGGCTATGCGCCTGTAAATACTAGTACAAGAAGGTTTCATTAGTGGCTCAAGATGTAGAAGAATGAAAGAAATAGAATGGATCTGACCATCTGGCCAACATTTATGTTACATACAAGTCCCTGCCAGCTGTTTACTGTAAAGTCTCTCTGTTATGTATTCATTCTTGTTCATCAATGTTTTCCCACCAGGTCAACTGATCGTGTTTAGAGCACCTTTAATTTGAATCGAAAGATTCAAGCTGCAAGTTTTTCCTCACAGCCATAATAAAAGGGATTCAGGCTTGCTTCATTTCTTAGCCGGTTAATAGTCATTTGTTAACCAATTGTGAGAAGGAAATGACATATTGTGAGAAGATTTGATGACCTCAAAACCCGGGGTTTCCTTCTGTGATCTCCATGTGTGGCCAGGGAAATTAAAAAGAGAATATATATTCTTTGTGAAAACCTACCGCCATTCAGATTATTGATTCACCGTTGTCAGCTGTCCTCATGGAGTATCTGCATGGTACTGTATCATCTTACAGATGATCTCAAATCCTGATGTTCCTGGTTTACAGGAAAGGTTTTATTATATAGACAGGGAGGGGGGGGGGAGGAGGAGGGTAGGAGGTATTAAAAGGGGTATAGAATGTAACAGGGATAATAGGTGAGGGTGGGGTGGTAGTCCTAATGGTGGTAGATCATCCTTAAACAATATAGAAGTATGACTGACTTCTCTCAAATCTTTCACTGGAGTCCTCAAGTACCGTATGAGACTTTACTGCATGCATCTAGTTGTGTTACAATAAACTGTATTACAGTAGATTTGTACAGTAGTTTAAAGAAAAGTCAGAGATTGGTTGGAAATGGAATGTTGGTAACCTATTTGGTGCCAATAGTAAACAAATTTCAAAATGCTTTTATCCCCCGCTATAAGTTGAAAAGTTCATTTTTGGTAGGGAGGGTGGGAGGGGGAGAGGGAAGAAGGAAGAGTGGAGTTTTTCGAAAACAACTCAGCATATAGCCTAATGCCCAGTTATGAACAGAAGTCAATAAATATGCACGCGCATGCGTCACATAAATGTTTCCATCTAGTTTTCCTCGACCAAAATAATAACAAGGAACAGACAATGCCTTTTCATTTGAATGTGAATTTGTTGGATCTATGTGAATGGGCCAAGTATGTGTGATTATTAACTACAGAGTAGTTCCAAAACCCAATTGTAGAGTTAGGAATGGGTGAATTAGTGTTTATAAAGGAATGATGCAATCATGGGGCTCTAACCTCGGGTATAGTACGTTCGTTAGAGCTCCCACATTGTTATAGTAACGTAATGTCCATTGTGGTTACAGTGCATTGAATGCCAGTCAAGTTGTGGAAGTAATAAATATTTTGCGGTGATGGTACCACCTCAACATTCCAGCATTATTATAATATTCACAAATAATCCAGAAAGTTTGTTATATATAAAGATTTTTTTTTTTATGCTTTGGTATGCATGGGTTATTTATTTTAGATCTCTTGTATGTACTTGTGACTGTATAACCTATTTTCAACAACTCTTTAGACTGTTCAAACAGTTCTTGCTATTTTTATCTATTTTGCTATTTCAGTTATTTTGTTATTTCCGTTAAATTTCATGAATTAGGAATGTCAAGTTTTTCGTTGATTTAGTGTGTAACAATAAAGTTGATATTAATGTACACAGTCCTTGAAGTGCAAGACACAAAACAGAGTGGTTTACTGTTCATAGAATTCCTTTAACCTTCTCTAGTTTATTGTCTGGAGGAAAACACTTTGACCCTAACTGCACAGGACCTTCAGTAGACAAGGTTGACTAACTTAATCCTACACCATAAACATGCAGGAATGTTGATGTTGGGAAAACACCACCTTGGTTTAAATACAAACTGTTTGCACAGTAGTGACAGTACACTACATTCAGAAACTGCCAATGACAAGGCTTGTGGACTCACTATATACAGTATACAGATAGATCTGTGTTATGAAGAAATTGTCACATTTACTGTAACTTGGACATATATACGTAACATCCTGACCATTCTAATCTACATATAAAAGGGGAAAAAAATTGGTCTGCCATTCAAAATTCAGATTGTGTAAATTTGGCAATTTGATGCATGATGGGAGAAGGTTTTGTCTTCAGGGCAGATAGATTGTTCTTTAAAATTCAGTTTATGGATGAAATCTGTCAATCTCGCCTCTTACACAGGTTATTTAGTGGATAAGCAGTTTGCTTACAGTTTTGTTTTATTTTTATGTCCAAACTTGTTATAAGGTGGACTTGCCAACCTCCCTTTCATAACAATTCAGGGATTTGAAATGTTTCATTCCACAAATGCAATCTACAGCAAGTCAGATAAAATACAAAAACAGAAAACGTTTTGAGTGTTAAGTCTGTATACCTACAGTACAGTGGGTCATGTTAAAAACGCAAGTTTGGGAGTGAATTTTTTTTTGACAATATCTTAAATAGTGACATACAGTACTATATAGGGTTAAGATTCCATAATTCCTTCTCCTAATTAGTGGATTACAATGTGGCCAAGAGAAAGTGGGTTTTCGTGACTGGAAAGCTTAGCCTAGAATCCATTTACGGATAACCTTGGGTACTGGCATGCCGTCTCTTTTATAGGGCGAGAGAGCTTACCAACAATTATCAATAATCAGGGTGATTTGATTGGACAAGTGAATTGTACATCCCCCTCAACACTGATCGACTATTATCCTGAGTAAATCCTAACTGGTTATGTACACAGCGGAAAAGAAGCACGCTGAATTGAACAATGGATTCAGAGGATAATGGTGCTTTGTTGTTTATCATTTTAACCCTCTATTGTAACATTCCAAAACTGTCATGTGTCCATTGTTCATTGAAAATATTTCAAATAGTTGTGGGTTTGTAATTTGGCGGTGTTTTAATTAAAATGCTTTAGTAGTGTTGTATGCAATATATATGGCTTAGAAATATAGGTTAAATGGAAATTTAGGAGATTGTCCATCTGTGTTAATTGACAAGTTAATTGGGACAATGTATTTTACAATATGAGGTCATTAGTTTTGTCAAAAGAGGAGCTATAAAGAGAAATAAATTAATTAGGGAATCACAAGTTTTTTGAATAATTAACAGACAAGGATTATTGCTCTAATGCCCTTCAAGTTTGAAGAGCTTAATATGACCTCGAAAGTTAAATGAGGAATATGACAACAAATGTCTCCATCTAGTTAAATTTCTTTTATTACTAATTGTGTCCAGTCTTTTGCTTTTGTAGGCAACTTTTTTTCTATTACTTCTTTACTTAAAAAGTTATTTCATTGAGCTCTCCAATACTACCAGTTGTTGCAATCGAGTTTTAAAAATTCTCCCATCAAGAGATATATCAGGTGAAATACATCTGCGGTGGTTGTATTTATGCAGGAATCATTGAAGCAGACATCAAATGAAGCAGACACCAG
The DNA here is from genome assembly GCA_020650975.1 of Apostichopus californicus. Taxonomy (NCBI): domain Eukaryota; kingdom Metazoa; phylum Echinodermata; class Holothuroidea; order Aspidochirotida; family Stichopodidae; genus Apostichopus; species Apostichopus californicus. The sequence goes on along the minus strand of JAIPMN010020353.1, from coordinate 8,623 downwards.
ATGAAACAGGGTTGAGTTTTCCCCCATAAAAAAATTAAATTGAGAATTTAGTTTGTTCCTCACTTACCTGTCTCCTCACAACCTCAGTACTGTCGTTCTACCTCGTCTACAGTGAACTGGTATAAACCTTTTAAAACTGCGCCTTCTATGATCTGACCCCTCTGGTCAATAACCACCACCCTTCTCTTGAGAGTTGAGACCATCCAAAGTGTGTAGAACGTTCGTTTGGTGCTTGGATTTTTTTGAGCCAAAATTTAACTTTACCCATAAGCTTGTGCTAATAAGTATACTTAATTTTTTTTGTGTGGTTTGAGAAAGGTGTGGGTGCATGTAGATTTGTTCAAAGCAAAAAAGAGAGTTAGGGGGTGGTGGGGGGGGGGGAGGGGAGAAGACATTGGTATTGGTGGTTAAATTTTTAAGTGTTCAGTTCCCAAAGCACTTGCATAGGGGATGGACTTTATCAATGAAAGGACTAAAGAGTTTTAATTGTAAATATGTCAGCTAGTTTCAAACTGTAGAGGAATAAGACATGGAACACACTGATGATGTACTGTACGTATTAGAGAATATGAATGATAGTGTATTGTGTTGCAGCAGTCTGTATCCAACTAGACATTGGATTAGGCCAAAAAATATAGAATATCACGATGAAAACACACAAATTTGTAACATAATGTAACAAATTTGTGAATTTTTGATGTACGTGTACCTCTACTGATATGCTACCGATGTTGTTGCCAACTCGCCTTCAAATCTTGAATCTTTGTTTGGTTGAGCTATTTACTTTGTACATACTGAACTGTCAGTCTTGTATCTGGAATTCTATTTTTAGCAAATATTCCAACAAGTTGTGATAATGCTTTCCTCGGCTGACACCCATCTAATAAAAAAGGGAGAGTGGAAAAAAGATCAGTTTATATTTACATAAATTGGTAGTGGAATGACTAAAGGTTTGCTGGTGACAGTGAATCTGAGAGGGTGTTATTTTTAACACTGAGTGTTAAAGGTGTTAAAAATGTAACCTGATACATACAACCTCCCTCCTACAATAAAATTATTCAAACTGTCTGTTTATGTGATTATTAAAATGGTTCACTTATTGTGTTGATTTGCTGCAGGGAATAGATTAACTGGTTCTATTCTCTCTAAGGGTGTTTAGGTACGGTAGTTATGATTTGGTTTACTGTACTGGAAAATAATGAAATTCTATAAAGTTCTCTGTATGAACGGAAACCCAACTGTCTGTATTTGCCATCTTTGCATTTTTTTCCTGATTTTGTGGCATTCTCCTACATGATACTGTACCACATCATGTACTACACAGAATTCCCTGTTTAGGCTTTTGTACAGTCTAATGGTTGGAACAGTCTAATTGATAATATGTCAACATTTTTAACTTGATTAATGTAGGTACTGTGCAGGATGGCAAAGTTAATTTCATATTTTCATATTTAATCGCTTAGAATAAGTCATTCCTGATTGCTCATAGCCTCCCCTGAACCAAAGTTAAGGTCTTGTTCCCAGTTAAGGCACAGCTGTATATAATGTGTTGTAGCGTGTCTACAGGACATGGTGTGTGCAATTATAATGGGACGGACTTTACATTATATAATAATTATACTCATTAATCAAACAAAATTATATTGTAATGTACTTCCCCAAACGTTTTATGTCTTGTATACATTTTATAAAGATCTTTTAATTGCCACTACATACAGGGAACTGCTTTTTCACATCACCTGAGCTATCTAGAACATGAAGATAATTAGGGAAGTAACACTTAAATTTATTTCAAATTTACCATGGGATTTCCAAGTCTCCAAATTAAGTTAAACCAAAGTAGGAAGAACATTGCAAGTTTAAGAGGTATAGGAAGTATACAGTTAAAGCATCTTTCCAAGTTCATTTTAATCAACTGTGTTTGCAATGCTTTTCAATAAAAAAAAATCCCATAATATGCATGTTATTTGCTTGACGTGTCATGTTTTAAATTCCCCTCCAATCCATGATGACAAACCTAAAATTTGGAAAAAAACTTAGTTTTGTACAAATAATTCACACAACTTGACAAATCTTGTGTGCAAGGACATTTTAGTCAGCACCTCACTTACCTGTCTCCTCACAAACTCAGCACTTTCACTGTTCCGTGTCTAGAGTGAACTGGTAACCTTTTCACACTGTGCTCCCTCTGTGACCGGACCCGTCCGGTCAATGACCTCTCGTCTTATTTTACCACCAAAAGTGTCTAGAACGTTTGTTTGTGCTTGAATTTTCATCAGTTTTAGAATATCAAAATTTCGTTATTGCTGGGTTAACTTTTCTCTGTGAAAAAAAATCTAGCCTCATATTTTCATGCAGCTTAAGTTTCTTAAAGAACACCCACCTGGCAATCTTTGCTATGGTCAACGATAGGAACTGTTTAAGGTGTCGTTGTTGTTTTTTTCACGTGATGAACTGTATCGTGATATAACTTAGCAATAGAACAATCAAATTCATCTCCAATGTGGCATGATTTCATATTTATAATATTATGACTTTTACAGATTTTTGCACTTTGGCCTCATTGTTGACTGCTTTGTTATTACCCTGTACTGAAGGTAGACACCTTTAGATATCGTCCTACAAAACACAACGTCACTGGCACCTTTCTTGGCTCAAGTACTTCCTCCATATCTGACTTTAAACTCTGGCACTGTGACAAAGAGTTTGTTGATGTCACATAAACCCGAGGAATTTTGCCTGTCATGTGATCACAGAGAATTTTTTTTTTATAAATTTAATCGTAGGAAATTTGTACCTGTACTGAAAGTTTGTTTAAAAATTGATGGAATTCCAAACAGTGCACACATACATAGTTTTTAAAATTTTTATGTTATGCTACAATAAGAATCACTGGCATTGAAATCCAGATCAAACAGTTTTGCTTTGAATTCTCCTGTCAAAGTTACGTACAGTGTAATGCTGGTAAGTGATGACCACTGTTTTACAGTATATATCACTTTATACTGTAGCTACAGTATTAACTGTGTAGTCCTATAATCATTATCATTACCACTTCTCTCTACATTCGAGGGACTTTTCCTCTGTTATTCGAGACTTTCAAGCAGGTATTGGGTTGTTGTCTTTTGCAATCACTCTTTGATATTTATGTGTATTAAAGCAGCATTTTGCGTTGAGTCACAATTTTTCCTCAATTTTTGAGTTTTTATCATAATACAATCACAAACGACCAAAGTAAGACTTTCTCATATTTTTTACCCCACGGTGAACGGTAATTAGCAAGTAATTAAGGCTATTATACGATTCTGACATTTGTGTCTCCCAGACACATCTGATCAGTATTTATCACATGCAGCACTGCAAAACCGCCAATTCAAATTCAACCAATCAGTGCACACATGTTTATGTATGACCTCGGGCTAAGAATAGACTCACTCATTGGTAATCCCTCAGCTTCGGTACGCTATTAGTAGTGCAGTAAAGTACACACACACGCAGGCCGACAAGGTGGGAGGAGTGTATCAAAGCCAAAGATTCAAAATACGAATGTCAGAAAAATGTCATTTTTTTGCACTTTTCGGGAATATTTTGAGTTGAAACTTTTCAGTTAGCTTAGTTTACTTCATTGGTATAGTATCATATAATATCCTAGGATTTGAAAATCTCGAGAATCAACGCAAATTGCTGCTTTAAACTGTTTTCAAAAAATGATGAATTTTGAGCAATACTTTACATGATGGTATATATATTGCATGTTATTGATTTTCTTTACATTTGACTTTGTTCTGACTGACTCTCCTCTCTCCTCTTTACAGTGCAATAGGAGGAGAGCTCCATCCTTACTGTGTCGCCGAGAGAGACGGCCCAATCAAAGAGGGAGATGCTGTCAGGCTACTCTTCCAAATACTTCAGGGTGTCAAGTACTTACATGACCAAAACATAGTGCACCTTGATCTCAAGGTAACTTTTAGAAAATTTAGTCTTAGAGATTTGCAGTCCCCCCCCTTTTTTTCCCCTCATCCTGTTCCCTTTCTCTATCAGTTCCCTGGTCCTCTGTCTGGCCAAGACATGAAAAAGGTGCACTGAAATACAATGTTTTTGGAATACAAAATAATTTTAGAACCTTTTTCATGGAAACTGTATGCCAGAATTGCTGTCGTTGGAAATGGATAAAAATAAAACAGTTTATATCGAATTTGGCATTCACACTGAATAGTTAAAGGAAAGATATGGTCCCTGGAAGTAGATGTTACTTCTTAGATACTTCTTCGCTTACCCATCTCCTCACAACAATTCACACTCAATCTAACCTGTTTACCCTGTAGAGCAGCACCTGGTGACCTTTATAGCACAGAATACTCTCCTTCTGGTCTACTGCCCTCCTGCTCTTGGGTAAATCATCGAACGGTTAAACCATTAGTTAGCCGCTTCATTCAGAGTACTGGTTTGACTGGTAGTAACCAAGTTACCCTCTTAAAGTTTATCCAATAATCGGTATAAATTATATGGCATTGTTGATCTGTATGAAGGTAATGTGCAATTTAATATGTTGCTTGTCCTTCTGAGAACCACAGAGGGAAATGTTAGTCTTACCAGGAAGAACAAAACAACACATTCAGCAATTAAGATATTATTGTATTATAGTTGAACTGATCAGAATAACCTGGTGCACTTTCTAAAAATCACATTGGGAAGGAAGTTTTTAACTGGCTTCCTCCCTCGTCTCACCAAAAAATTCCAGAAATATACTTGAATATTAATGAAGCTAATCTGACGGTACTAGGAGTCAAGGACAATGGATGGATACAATATTAGGCTGATCGGCCGTGTCATACCGAGCAAAGATACTTCTCTGTGTGATGAGTTGAAAATTTCTCCAAAGGATACAGCCCATCAGACTAGATTAACTATTTACTCGTGACACAGAATCCATCTACAGATTATAGAACAGTATTTAGGTCCCCGCTCGATTAATCAAGGAATCTGTCTGTTTAATTTCTGTATGCAATGCATGTACATGCAGTACATTTACCACACTGATCCAACCTTCTGTCACTTCAAAATGCAACGTTTCTTGGAGTTAATATGTTCTGAATAGAAGAACTTGCTGCACACTTGTGGGAATTCGCTCTCATCTCCTTCAAGATTAAAAACAAGCTTGATTGTTACATTCTTATAATTAAAGCAGACTTTATTACTATGTATATAGTGCATGCTTGTAAATAACGCTTGCAAATAATACAACATAAGAGCTTTTTTCCCCCCTTACAATTATTACTTACTATCATTAGCTTGTACAGTATGTATTAGCCACAGTACTCTGTCTGCATATTAGGTACTGAAAGCTCACTGCAAGCTTGTCTTAGCTTTGCACTCGTCAGGAGTTTGCCACGTGCTTGCAATTTAAACATTCTCTACTGTAGGTAGAGTATAACGGGCCTGTTCAGGGCCTGTTAAGGTAGCATATGGTACTGTAAGTAACACAACCATATGCAAGCTGTAAACTTGCAAAAAAAAACATGTGCATAGTACGAACAATACAAGAACAGAGTCTGGGTGAAAACCACAATATATTGCTCTATTCGGACCGTTAGACTCCACTAACGATGTTGTGAGAGGAAGTGCAGATGGTTTTGGTGGTTTGGGATACTTCCCAATGCTTTATGACCCTTTACGACATTTTCCACCTTTTTCAAACGTTTTGAGAGCCAACATTTTGCCCAACCTGGACATGGCAACACTGCATGTGACATAATAAGTAACTGTACTATACTTCTTAACACCCTAAGTAAACAGACTTCCTAGGTACTGTAATTAACCTCATAGTTACAAGCATATACACAATCGGGATAATGGTTTAGATTAATCATCACAGGTCTAAGTAAAATAAACCCTAATTTGATAAATAAACAGACTTTTCTCAGCAATGGACATCTGTAATTGCGATGGGGGAAATCACCTAATGTTACCCTTTTGGCTCAAGTTGTTGGACGGAAAGAAAGATAATATTGTAAGCGCTGTAAACTTATGTTAATTGTAAAGTTCTTCAAAGGGTCATGTGAGCAAAGAGGGAAGGACATCTTTGCATTTTATTGTGGATGGGTTAACTTGTAAACTATTATTGTACTGTATGTCTTTTCAATAATTCACTCACGTACTGCTCTTGAATAATTTCCTGAAAATCCTAAACTTCCTATTAAAAGTGAACTTACGTAGTTTATGTGAACTTACGTTCTGTACTCTATGTGGGCAGTTCCCCAAAATGGGTTAGTGGGATCACAGTGCAGAACTGACTATTTTTTGTCGGTCAGGGGAAGATCAGAATGCATCTATACGTTGATTGGAGACAGGTAAGTATTTTACGGCAAACCAGTAAAACTTTTAGGGTTGCTCGTCACTCATTAATTTCCAAACCTTTTAAGTTTTTGGATTTGAGCTCAAATCTCTGTCATGGTAGTCTTCACAAGCTTTTGTGTTACCGTTAATCTGGCAGTTCTGTTACCGCTAGCCGGCTCCAATACAAGAGATAACCGCTACTGTACCTGTACATCAAATTCTGCTGACAAAAGTTATATAAGGATTCGACAGGCTGTAAAGGAAAAAGCAGGTGCGCTAAAAGTTGAACAACTTGAAACGAAGTGTGATTGCTGTTAATGATGAGTTTCCACTTGTTGAGGAAGCAGCTGATTTGATGATAATTTATGTGGTATTACTGTACATAGCTAATAATAAATGCTTAAACATAGTGGATAAGTTCTTGTGTGCAAATAAATATGTGCATTAAACAGCCTGGTTTTGTTACCATGGTATTTTCAGTATTTTGTAGTACTATCAAATTTCATGGTGATAATCACTCAGTTCAAAGGTCATCAGTATCCACTCCACATTTTGCATGATAAAAATTCCTGACGCTTTCAAAGGTACTGCACTCTCCTCCATAAAGCTTAGGTCCTCCAAATTGGTCAAATTAAGTTACCTTTGCACCTTGCTTACCTGTTTTCTCACTCCAACTGTACTCTCACTCTACCATGTTTAACATTTGGCTGTGGTTATCATATAGTGTGTCGCTCCTTGAGTGGCTGAATGTTTATTATCATATCGTATATTAAAAGACAAACAACTCATTATGTGATACAGGGTGGTGCAGGAGTAGCAGGAGAGGGGGGGGAGGGAGGGGGGTATATAACAGGTGACTTATCACAATCTACTGTACACTAACCTTTAACTACAGTATATAGTGGGTGGAAATAACGTATTTGTTTGCTTCCCTTCGACCTCAATTTTTTACAAATAGATCAAAGGGAACCATTTCAGGATATATACTGTACAAGCACATGTTTCGCTGAATATCAACTGTAGTTAAAAACGAACGGAAGAATGGATCCCCCTCAATTCCTGTTCTTAGTATTATATTTAAGGGTGTTTAGTTCTGATAGACTCATCATCGTGATGAGTTCAATTCAAATTTAAGGACATTGTTACGGCTACCTGATACTCTGCAAATGTGACAGTCCATTGAAAGGAAGTGATTACCTATCAAATGCACAAAATGGGGAAATTACTGGATCTTACCTCCCTTCCTGATGACGATTGGACGATACAAAGAACACTGTTTGACTTTTGTAGATATACGTACCGACACAGATAACTGTGTTGCTACATAATGAAGCATTACAAGATCAAATTATGTATTGTACTCCCAAAGAGAGGAGTCCATAGTAACCAATGAGGTACTGTATTAACTGTGTCCAATTGCAACACTGTATGCTACCACATGAGGTACTACTGTGTTGTCCAGTGAAACACTGTATCAACTCCTAACACCAAAAGTGTCCTGACAAATTACTATAAAGTACAATGTTAAATAGTATACAACAGAACATTCATGTAAACCATACTAAATGACTCTTTTAGCCACAATCTTAGAGAGGCCATATTGCTATTGAGTTAGATTGTATCCATCGGCTCAACAGATTTCTAATCAGGTTTAATATTTTTGGTTTCTTGTGACCGTTAGTAGAAGTTAGCTGAACAGTTTCGATTCACAGTTTCCCAGAAGAGCCCTGTTTATAATCCATATCATTCCAAATACAATAGAATGAGAGTGCTCTAGTTGTTAGGAGACAGGTCAGTTCAGCACTCTTAATTTATATCCAGACTTAATTGCCTTGTTTTGTGATTTACAAGCTGATGTAATTATAGTCGATCCCTGGGTTATATTTGTGCTGGTGTTGTCATCCAGCTGTGAACCAATAATCTCTCTGTTTTTCTTGACTGCCAATACCATGGCATAGAATAAACTCTGAGAAGATACTATATAAATATATAGCCATCATGTTTTTACATGATTTAAGTCGGCTAATAAGAATTTATTTTAAGGATTTTGACGATGTCTTCGGTGTCCATAAATCATGCGAGTACCTGACATCTACAGTAGATGACATTCTCTTCACTCAACTCCTAAACAAAACAGGAAATAGCTGGATTGCTAATCAGACCCAACTGGGTCTTTCTCTGGCGATAAAATGCTCATGGAATTTGAAATTACTAGAGTAAAGTGATTTGTCAAAGCCTGTCTGTACATTTTCCATGCCTGTTTGTTTTTCCATACTGATGGATGCAT
>JAIPMN010020343.1:0-36809 GCA_020650975.1 Apostichopus californicus | reverse complement strand
TACTGGATTATTTCAGGTGTAAGTGAAGGAAGGCATACTTCCACCTGAAACTATGTGAGGTTTGTTGAATTTCTATAAAACAGTTTCTTTTTTTCTCAAATCTTGTTTGCAGTTAGTGGAGGCGGCGATTCAACTCCCAGCCAGCATATTCCGCCAAGCAGCTAGGCAGAATAGCCTTCTATCAACTAACAGGCAACAGACACCGTTTAAGTTACAGTTCTTGGTGTATAAGAACGCCAGTCTCTTTCCTATAAGGCATGTTAACACACAAACCAGGAAGGTCATAGAGGGCAGTGTAATATCCAGTAAAATCGGTAGGTAGCTATCATGCATATTCTTGTAGCAGTACCCGCACAACCTTTTCCATTGCGGTATCACTCAAAGCAAGGTTGTAATTAAAGGCCCCCTCCTATCTCTTCTAGAAATGTATATTTGTTAGCCGGTACTTTAATCAATCCTTTTAGAGGCCAACAGTGTTGTTGCAGATGCGCTATGTCATGTTAGTAAAACCCATGAAGAAAATAAATGGGCAGATATCAAAATTGTTGGTGATATTTTTGCTCATTTCTTGAAATCTTACTTGGAATTATAAAGCTTCTGGTGTGTATTGTCATATTATTTTATTAACAGATGGTATCTAAGATATAATCAACCTTCATTCAATGATGAAAAGTTTGTCACAGAGACACTATTTAGTGTTAGTATAACCTACCCATAAACAAATAACCTAACCAAAAGAAATTCCAAAATTGTTGTGACATTTGTCTCATTACCTGAAATTTTCACATTTGGACTTGTTAAGGAATTGAATAGTAATGCTTTAAGATAGAGTGTAATTTACTATTATTAATCTACCCTGCAGTTTACCATGAATAGTAATGTTAAAAGTTAGAGTGTAATTAACTATTATAAATCTACCCTGCAGTTTAACATGAATAGTAATGCTTAAAGTTAGAGTGTAATTCACTATTATAAATCTACCCTACAGTTTACTATGAATAGTTAATGTTTAAAGTTAGAGTGTAATTCACTATTATAAATCTACCCTGCAGTTTACCATGAATAGTAATGTTTAAAGTTACAGTGTAATTCACTATTATAAATCTACCCTGCAGTTTATCATGAATAGTAATGTTTAAAGTTACAGTGTAATTCACTATTATAAATCTACCCTGCAGTTTATCATGAATAGTAATGTTTAAAGTTAGAGTGTAATTCACTATTATAAATCTACCCTGCAGTTTATCATGAATAGTAATGTTTAAAGTTACAGTGTAATTCACTATTATAAATCTACCCTGCAGTTTATCATGAATAGTAATGTTTAAAGTTACAGTGTCATTCACTATTATAAATCTTCAACCGTTTCATATATTTCTCTCCCTGTCTCTCCCTCTCTTTCTTGGCTAGATAATGTCCCCTTCATAAATTCGACAGATCAGGTGGTGCTGACGTTTCGACACAACGTACCGGGTAACTCATTTCACCAACTCTCCCCAGCTTACTGGAACTTCACCGCCAAAGGTACAAATCCATAATATCCTCTCTGGTAACTGTAATAACATCTAGCCAAGGTGTTTATGTTGTATATAACAATATTCAGCTTCCTTATGTTCATAATATTCTCTATTGGCATTTTTTTTTACTTACCATGTTTCCTTTTATCTCAAGTTGTATAAATTTGGGGACAATAAAGATCTATATCAAAGGGGAGGAGGTTACGTAATATGAAAAGATGAATTAATCATTAGATGATGGTCATCACTTGGTGGTGTGTCTTATTATGCATTTTATTTGAAAGAAGAACAATATCACTGGACTGTTTTGTAAAGGGTCAACAAAGATATATCTGTTACACACTAGGCAGGGAGTAATTAAGTGTTCAATTTAAAAAAAAAAAAAAAACAACTACAAAGTGTGTTGATATGATTTTTGGATTGAAAAAGAAGCACCTCTTAGTTACTTAAAATATTCCATTTTAAATCAACATCAACTTATGTGATTTTCCAGTACAATTTACAAACTCAGAGGACAAGACAAAATTATCATGGCTTAGCTTCAATTCAAACCCTATTTGCCTCTTTAAATGTGCAATTTAGTTGGTTGCAATTCCCTCAATTTGTGAATAAAGATGTAATTATGTCATTTCAGACAAAAGTGCCTATGGATAAGAAAAAAGCAAGTAAAGTGTTTTTTTTCCAGAAAGTACAGTGTTTCCATGACAACTGTAATATTGATTGGATTTTTTAAAACAACACATATATGTAAGAAATAGAGAAGATCTCAAGTTTTTGGGCCATATTTTGCTATACATATATTTATAATAAATATTCATTGCAAATTTCCTCAGAATAATGAATTCCATATTTGATGATATGAAATTCTGAGGAAATCGCATAATTGCCTTTGAGAGCTTGGTCAAAAGAAAATTCAAGAATACAGTGCGAGACTTTATGATGCATTGAAGAATAAATTTTTTACATGCTTGAAATTTAAATTCCTTGTATCAGTACAGTGTTACACCCAACAACATCATTGGATTTGTCAATGAAGTTAACCTTTCAACAGAAAGGAGATAATCCTCTTTCAGATCGTCCGATTTTGTTCGAAAGGAAGATTTATAATCTTATTTATACTCTTATTTATACTCTATATATAGATTTTTACTCTTAAGATTTGTAAAGTCTTTACAGTTATTAAAAAAGAAAAGAAAAATAAGATTTCTCTTTACCAATATAAATTCAAATTTCCTTCATATATATTTTAAAAAAAGTACTCAGCATCCACTCTGGAAGTTCTCAAGTTACACACTTACACACAATTCTACCGGTACATGGAATTTGTAGTATTAGATTTCAGCAAAATAGGTTGAAGAATCTTCACTTCCTGAGATTTCCCCAGTGTAAGTTCTAATAGCATTTTAAAGCAAGAGTTCTGTCTTTAATATTGTATGTAATTTACATCCATGATAGCAGAAATAGGAAATAGGAAATTTTAATGGCATTTGTGATTAGGTATTGATGTGATTTGTCTGGAAATAGATTCCCTTGGCGATTGGCAGTCGAATGGATGCAGTCTGGTCGAACTGAGGGAAGACATCGCAGTGCTCAAGTGCGATCACCTCACAAACTTTGCACTGATGAGGGTGAGTGTGACCTCTGACCTCATTCTATCTCTAGTTTAAAGGAGCTTTGCATACTTAAAATATAAATTTGTGGCCACTATCCGTTGATAGGATCCGGAATCAAGACCTGCTGGAGCAATATCCACTTTCAGTCAGTAAAATGTGTGAAGTCAGGAAATTTATAAAGATTGATCATGAAAAAATTATGAAGTGTTGGTGTAAAATTTTGATGTTTATTTTCTTTACAGTGAAAGAGAGAAAAAGGTTTGAATTATACATCTAGTTGAATTTTCAAGATATTTACCACCAAAAAAAAAAAAAACACTTTCAGAAGAATTTAAGACTCAACTTTGACACCTTTCAATAAGACCAATGTCTTGGCTATCTTGCGATGACATTATAACTTTGATTTTGTTTTGTTGTTACAGACGGGTGATGTAGACGATTCTTCTGATCCAGGAGGTATCTTCAGTGAATACCTGCTGCATCCGTCCATCTATATAACGACTTTCATCTTCTCTGTCCTCATCTTACTGGTTATCTTCAGCTATATCTGCTGTTACAAGTAAGTTGGTTTGTCTTTTTATCTGTTGTCATACTCTGTCAACTTCACAAGGTCCCTAGAGCAGTGGCATGTGTAAACAGGGGGCGGGTGGGGATTTGTGGGGCCACAGCTTCATGTTTATACCTAATTTTAGTCTAAATATGCCTCAGATGGAATATTTGATCTAAAAAAAAAAACTCTTTTTCTGGAGGACCCTACACCCCTCCCCCTACAGGGGATTTTGCATTAAACACCCACAGTCACATTCCTCTTTTGATCCACCTACAACTCTACCATAAATGCATGTGCCCGTATCTAACTCAGTTGGGGGGGGGGGATTAGTTAATCCCTATGGTTATCCCCTTTCCATCCCCTCACCCCTTAATCCAGAAGATGAGAGAGATTATCACAAAGGAAGTCCTTCTTCTTGTTCCAGATATTTGACATTTGTTTTTTACCTTCCAGGAGCATTCGTGTCAAAGCTAAAGCCAAGCACTCCCTGCTGAATATTTGTCTCTGCATGTTGATCTTGGCCCTGACATTTGCCGGTGGCATCAACCGTACGACTCCGGCCATAGCCTGCAAGGCTGTGGGCATGGCTTTACACTACTTCAGTACATGTTGCCTGCTATGGCTTGCCATCGCTGCTCGTAACCTTATGAAGGCCCTCTCTAAGTCCGACCAGCCTCAACTCGCTCCTGGGGAGACCCTTCCACCTCCCAGGCCTATCATTCGATTCTATTTTGTAGGATGGGGTAAGCTTCTTTCCTTTCCTCTTATTGTTTTTGCTGTCACATGACAAAATCATGTAATATTTTTCTTTGAAGTTTGACCCCAATACATTTGTTATTTGGGGAATTTCTTGAATTGACAAGTGGTGTCAAAACCCTCAAGAGAGTGTTTTACTATTTAAACAAAGTAGAAAGCTTTTCCTAGCAGCTCTATAAATCGTTCATTGTGGATGTACCTACCTCTAGCCTACTTTGCATATAAGGATCAGGGTGGAGTCACTATTGTGTTGAAGTTTGACCCCACTAAGTTTGTTATTTGGTGAATTTCTTGAATTGACAAGCGGTGCATATAAGGATCAGGGTGAAGTAATTATTGTTGCCTTTGTTGTAAACTGATAAGGCTGACCACCAGGTCCCTTGCGGATTGTTGAGCAATACAAAAATACTTTTTGGTATGTGCACCTAAGATTGCACCATTTTATTATGACTGAACCTGGAGGAAAAAAGACATATGGTAAATGTTTCATCTAGTAGTAAAACACAACTGATGACTTGGTTACTATTTTAAGATTACAAAACGGGTAGTTTTTGTTCAGAAATGTCATTACATCAATTATTCCAGTGCCTATATTTTCAAAATTTGCGGTATTTATACAAAACTATCCCCATTTTCAGGCATTCCTATGATTATTGTGGGCATTACTGCTGCAGCTGCCTCGGATCTTGGAAACTATGGCGGCGCAGAATTGTAAGTTATTTATTTTATAAAATTGCTTCCGTATTTCACCAGAATTCTTAGAATATGTTTCTCTTGCATTCGCCAAAAAAAAAATTAGAAACATTTTTCATCTGGACTATCCTTGTAATGATAATAATCAAACAGGCTGATTGTTTTGCCAGTATTATAAATTTGTAAGGCCATCAAGTCAGAAGCTAATAGATATTTATTCTTCCTCATTATCTACAATAAATACTGAGATCTAATATACACACATAAAAGCTCTGCACTTGTTAATAAAACAGTTGCTTTTGTAATATCATGCTGAGTGTACTTCTGTTATCTACTTGTCATGTATTTTAGTATGGTAGTGACTGGTTGTAGATGTTGATGAAGATATCCACCCACCGTGGATATCATGGTTATCCATGATTGATGGTTAATACAGAAGGTTGAGGTGCTTGATATCACTGTTCACATCGATAATACGGCCAAAAAAATTATAAAAAAAAATATATAAAAAAAAAATAATACGGCAAAATGATTTATTACTTTTATTTGTGATGACATAATCTCTAGTTTTAGTGGCTGTTTCATCAGTACTATAATTGCATCATTCTTCAATGTTTCTCCAGCTGTTGGATATCCGAGTTCACCATCAGTATGGCCAGCTTCTTCGCAGTGGCCGCTTTGATTTCCGTGGCCACCTGCCTCTTCTTCGTAATCACCACGAGGAGGATCAACATCAGCGGTTCAAACCATCTCGGTCGTACCCAGATGTATGAGATCCCGTCCACTACCCCCACCCCTGCCCCCGCCCCCGCCCCCCAGATGACCGATCAGTTTGGAAGTCGGATTACCATGAACAGTCATCAACCCCCTCCGGACGTCCACTCCGCCCAGCATCTCAGCATCAGTACTCACCTCAACATGAACTCCAATGCCAACCCTACCAACGCCCATAGGCAATCCCAAGCGTCATTATCGTCCGTCTCTTCTCAGATTTTGGACCAGGAGAGACCCCACGCCAAACAACTCCATTCGTTAGTGTTTCTATTTCTGGGTTTCATGGGTCTGTGGACGCTGGCTGCCATGATCGTCATCCAGACCGACACCCTCTCCACCATCTTCATGTACCTCTACAGCGGCGCCCTCATTGTCTTCGGTCTCTTCGTTTTCGTCAGCCACTGCGCGCTGCGTAACGACGTCCTGCTCCGTTGGAAGAGACTATGCGGTTGTTCCCAGCGGCAGGCCTACTCTGTGAGTGTACCGACAGACCCGTCTCAGCACTCGCAGGCGAACGGTCACGTGATGCAGAGGAGGCCATCGGCCAGTAGCGTGGATTCGGGGGTCACCAACAGATCCAATAACACGAACCATTCAAACCCTTCCTTCCGTTCTCGGATGACCTCACACTGCAATTACATGCCGACGAACTTACACACCGGTACGGACGCCTCTATCGACAGCAGCACTCAAGAAACCCTTCCTCGACCCTTCCTAGGGGATAAGAGAAACGGTTACGGCCAGAGGTACAACAAGAGTAGGAACCGATCCAAAAACCCCAGATATTCCAGGCATTCGAGACAGTCGAGAGACTTCTCGGACGGAGGCACATTGCCAGAATCTAACTCTAGAGGCCATCCTCCGAGCAGCAGCGGTCCCAGCATTTCTTCACACAGAGGGCACCGTAACGAGTTTGTGACCGCAGTCATCGTGGGGGACGCTAGACGGAAAGCAGAATCGGCTCACAACTCGGACAGTGCTCCCTCGGAGAGACAGCCTCCGAGGAGCATATCAAAGTCCTTAGATCAGTTACGGAACAGCCCGCACGCCGGGAGTCTGTCCTCCGTAGAACAGGCAGAGATCCCTAGACCAAAACACAGGTCTAGAAAAAGTCATAGAAGCGGGGAGAGGGCTAACCCGTTACCCTCCCCGCTACCGGAGGAAGAACCTTTACTGAAGACAAGTCCCGACGTCGAACCTCCGCCGAGTTACGAAGATGTCACAGAAAATAGCTCTCTCATGGTTCCCCCGGGAATGGCAGCGGCCGAAGAAGATGCCAGCCAGGGTGAGAGCAATCTACAGGAGAGTGCGGCAGCTCTGAGCATGCTCTCCCTGAACAGCGATAAGAAAGAAACCAGTGTCTAGGAACACATCGAGTCCGCCGATCGGGAATGCGTCAGATGAGAGAGGGTGCTGGCCGCTGAGGGCAGCATTGACAATTGTCAGGCTGCCACAGCAGGGATTCATCGTGATGTGGTTACATGAATAACGACAACCAGGGTGCTGCACCGTTTGTGAAAGCTTGAGAGAAGGATGAAAGGTTAAGGCTATGAGCTATATATTGTTGAATCTGGATGCAAAGGTTGTGGTTTGTCACTGATGGATGGTCAGTTGTCGTATGATTTGCACAAGGCCATGGGTGAATGGTTGGGAGATATCAATATGCCGTATTCGGTGATTAAATTGTTATCGGTAATGAGTCAGTAGTAGGCTGTGGTTAAATTCATTTTCATCACATTTCATATCTCACAGCTAAATTGTTTCCTTTGGCAGTGTTTTATACGCTAACATTGCATTATCATCTAAGGTGTCCTATACTCTTTGTTTCATAGAGGTCTAGCTTCCAGAATGTTATAGCGGAAAGAGTCCATTTCTATGATTTGCCAGTTTGCTGACCAGTTAAAGAAATCAAGTAGTTTCTTTGTTGATCATGTATGATGATCATCCATTCTTCTTCCATCATAAATTACCGTAGATTTAATATTCTAGCCGAATACGTTAGATACATACAAGAAATCCAGTCTGTCTTTGTATAGGGTGATGGACAGTTGTGAATAATTTTGGGTTTAAAATCAACTGAATCACCTTTTAAATTCGATTTGTTATTTTTTTAAATTTTATTGTAACTGACAAAGATACAAAATTGAAGTGTTAGTATTCAAATAATAACGATCATGTCAAAAATTTCATCATTGTTCGCTATAAGGTTCTCAGCACGTAGTCTCGCCGAGAGTGTTGGATAACAACAGTTTACTCTAGGCTGTAGATGAAAGATGTTCAAACAAATGGACTTGAGATTTTAATATGGATTATATTGGTAAGGTCAGTTCGATAATAAGTGTATATGATATCATGCGCAAGTATATTGGAAGGATTTTATATAGAAATGATGAGAAAGGATTTTTTCCTAACTGAGGATATAGGTTCTTATATTTGTGTAGACTAGGATAGATTCACACATGAAATATCTGCAGCTTGTCAACGGTAATAGCAATGCTAGGATGAGTGTTTTGTAACGACAGGAATGATATTACCCGTTTGATAAAAAGGTACTGAATGTTGTTTGAATGATGTAACACAATTGGTTAAGATGGCGTCACAATAGGTAAAGCTGGTGTAACAGTATCTGTCACGGTTTGTTAAAGTTGATGCATACTTTGTGCGCATGGTGTCGGCAGTGGGATGGAAGTTTGATCTCATTCTGTATGTTATATGCAGCTGTATTTATTGACCGACTCAGTGACTTTGCATAAAAGCTACTGGAAAAAGCTTGTGCGAGTGTCATCTCCTTCAACAACAGCTGTATTCTGAGACTGTATGGAAGGTTATGTAACAGTGCTGACACCATGCTAGGGTTAAACAAACACAGTTGTGTTTACAAATTCAATCATTTTTAGAGCAGTCAATTTTTTTTTGCTAAACTTTAAATATGAATCCAGGGACATTGTAGTATGAAGAATATCTGCTGCACTGCCACAGATTCAATATTACCCAGAATGCTTTGTGTTCAGGTTTGTATTCTCCCTATTAGTCTATTGTATTCAGTCATCCCCATGCATTATTTAAATGTTTCGCTCAACTCAGATTAGAGCAGGCAGAAATTCTAATATATATAATTTTAATATTTTAAATCACACCGTTAATTGCCCTCGTTGGGAATGGTTCTATGAATCTAGCAAATCTGCTATAACGAGTTAGACAGGGTAGCCTGTTATGAATGGACTAATTGGCTTATTAATCCACTATTTGTTACTCCCAAGTTCTTAAACCAGTTTCATTGTCCACTATTTTAACAGGGTAAAAGTGTGATTGGTTTTTTTGAAAAAGATATTCTACAATTCAGAAAGTTTAGAAGTAGGGAAGCTATATTCATAAATTTGTATTCAATTAAATTTGACACTTGTATGTTGCTGAAATGATTACAATCATTCGATGATTGTAGAACCCATTTCCCTTAAAAGTCACTGTTTTTTTTTATTATTTTTTATTCAAGCCATTTCAGGCCTACATACTAATAAGCTGTCAAATGTTCACAGTACTATAGATTCATTCATACTCTGTATTTTATAAAGTTCTCACACAAGTATGGAATTCAATCATGCCAAAGTTCATTCTTTAATACTTTGTATTCAAGCAGTTACTAATCTGCATATTTCCGAAAACTGACAAACTCTTCAAACATTACACAGTACTATCTAGCTTAGCTGTACTTTAGGCAAATTCTGTTACACATGCGTGTTGTCGAACTGTTCAATTACGATCACAAAATTTGCAGAATTTTATAGCTGAAAACTATATACATGCATTCATACATTGTATTCAAACCATTTCGACCAGAATATCGCTTTACTGATGACATTCTCACAGTACTAACGGTTACAGTAAACATCATTCGTACTCTGTTTTCGAGCTATTTGAATCTAGCATATTGCTGCACTGCACTGATATCATAAAAGCTGTTTTTGACACCAAGCAATTTGACATCTGCTTGTTGCTGAAGTATTTAATTATGATCACAAAATTGCAGAATTTATCTAAAGTAAAACTCATTCATAGTTTGTATTCAAGCCATTTCAAACCTGCATATTGCTGTACTGATGAAATTTTCACAGAACTTTACAGCTAAACTAGACTCTATTCATACTCTGCATTTGATAACAAGCAATTTGACACCCTGCTGAAGTATTTAGTTATGATCACAAAAATTGCAGAATTTGTCTAAAGTAAAACTCATTCATAGTTTGTATTCAAGTCTTTTCAAACCTGCATATTGCTGTACTGATGAAATTTTCACAGAACATTACAGCTAAACTAGACTCTATTCATACTCTGCATTTGATAATGAGCAATTTGACACCTGCATGTTGCTGAAGTATTTAATTATGATCACAAAATTGCAGAATTTATCTAAACTAAAACTCATTCATAGTTTGTATTCAAGCCATTTCAAACCTGCATATTGCTGTACTGATGAAATTCTCACAGAACATTACAGCTACACTAGACCCTATGCATAGTCTTTGACACCAAGCAATTTGACATCTGCATGTTGCTGAACTATATAATTATGATCACAAAATGTCAGAATTTATCAAAAGTAAATCTTATTTAAAGTTTGTATTCAAGCCATTTCAAACCTGCATATTGCTGTACTGACGAAAATTCTCACAGAACATTACAGCTAAACTAGACTCTATTCATACTCTCCATATGATAACAAGCAATTTGACACCTGCATGTTGCTGAACTATTTAATTATGATCACAAAATGTCAGAATTTATCTAAAGTAAATCTTATTCAAAGTTTGTATTCAAGCCATTTCAAACCTGCACATTGCTGTACTGAAGAAGTTTTCACAGACCCTATTCATTCTCTTTGACACCAAGCAATTTAATACCTGCATGTTGCTGAAGTATTTAATTATGATAACAAAATTGCAGAATTTGTCTAAAGTAAAATTCATTCATAATTTGTATTCAAGCCATTTCAAACCTGCATATTGCTGTACTGATGAAATTTTCACAGAACATTACAGCTAAACTAGACTCTATTCACACACTGCATTTGATAACAAGCAATTTGACACCCTGCTGAAGTATTTAGTGATGATCACAAAATTGAAGAACTCATTTAAAGTAAACCTCATTCATAGTATGTATTCAAGCCATTTCAAACCCGATGAAATTCTCACAGAACATTACAGCTAAACATTACATTACATTTTTCTTTTGGTAAAATGTTCAGCAAAGTTTTTAAATCATAGTTAACGATTTTCTTTACATCAGTATCACTACATACATCTCTGAATGAGGAGATAGTTTGTTATTAAGAGAAATGATAATCACAGAAAAATTATTATATAGAATGTTATATAGTAGCTTGCTTTCTCTGGAAATTCATACATATTCTTTGATGTTTAGTGGGTGCATGGCAAGTAATAATACCTTCGGTAGCCTGGTGTAATAATGAAATTTATCATGGTCTTAGCAAAATTCAAAGGCTTTGCCTTTCCTCTCTCTCTCTCCTTTTCTTGAATTAGGGTAATGTAAATGAGGACGAAATTAACATCAGTGGCTTTATTTGAATCAGAAGTCGAAATTTAAAAAAAAAGAACAACAACAAGTTTACATTTACCATACTAGAACCACCTGTTTTTTTTGTAGGAAACTGCAACAGAATCATGAGATTTTGTGATCAACATTTATAAGAAATTTCAATTATACTGAAAAAAAACTCATCCTAAATATTGAAAAAAAAGTCACATCAAAATCAATATGCTTCTTTGAATTCTGTGAGATATGACCCCCTCCCCACTCTATTGTTCTCTCTTTATTCATTTACATCTTCCTTTTTAAATTGATTGTAAGCAATATGTATTTTTTGAGATCTGTATTTGTAGTTGATCATAAGTCACCTTCAGGAACTGTTTTTTTTTCATTGAAATTTTCTGCTTTTAGGTCCTTGCAATACTTGCAGGGAAATTATAATGTTCTCAATCATTTTTTTTGAAAATGTATATAAAACATTGTAATATTTTCGTAGCAACTCAAAGGTCAAAGGTTGGAGTGATGATCGATTTTTCATGACTCTTTTAGAAGAGATTTCAATTTAATTTAGTATTCAGTGATCCAGTTCCTTACAATACTTGTTTTTTTTTCTCTCTCTCTTTTTTAGTCTATTTTAAAATCTCAAAATATTTTCAACTCAGGGCCAGTTTTGCTGGAATTCTTGACATTTGAATCTGTGCACAATATGTTTCTGAACCATTTTTTTTTTCTTGAAAATTTTGAGGCTTAAAAGAAGGGGAATTTTGCTCCATAGAAATTTTTAGGATATTTTTCTTCATTTTCTCTTTCCTGTTTCCTTTGTTTGTCCATAATTTTTGAGGTTGAGGTTGGTAAGTGTTTTGTGACATCTGAAGGATAGCTCTCAAACATATGGTGGTCGAAACTTGTAGCATTTCAATCAAGTTGTTGAGAAACGTTTGTAAATAAAGATGGGGTTAGGGTAAAATTTGGTCAGGGTCAGCAGATGATGTTGAATATCATCTTCCAGGTGGGAGAAATGTCCTGTACATATAATGTCTACATATCTTGCTATCATATCAATGAATGTCCTAAATGGGAAATATCTGATGACAGAAATTCAAACATATAACTTGTGAGTTGTCCGTGTGTCAAATGGGTTAATACTCTGTTTATGAAGAATTAATCATTTCTACTAAAGTTATAGGTGTTTAGTTTAAAGTTTTTTGGTGGAAAACTGAGCCCTATTTTTTTTATCTTTTCTATTATCATTAAGGTCAAAGCTGTTTAACAGTAGTTAGTATTAAAACCCAAAGAATTGTTGAAACTTATTTTCAGTTTATGTATTCAAACTCTCTAAAAGTCACAGCAAAGTTATTCTTATATTTATATAGTGTGCTATGTATCTTCCTTTAGTTTTATTGTTGTTAATGTTTAATGTAAAAAAAAACTTTCTTTTAAATATCATGAATTCTTTCATGCATGGGTGCACTCACAAAACTTTTCTTACCTTGATTTTGAAGTCAAGGCCTTTCATAGCTGCAGAGTTCCATTAAATCAAACTTCTTTATAGCGAATGTTTAGGCCGTACACTTTCTGGTCTCACACAGAAGGTTTCACTTTGACCAGAAGCACACATACTATATTGGAAGGTTTGCCTTATGAGGAGGCTTGTGTGTTTCAAAGGCTTTCAAATTTGTGTTAACTAAAGCCCTGTAATGTATTTCATCCTTAATTGCTTATGTTAAGCTTTTGGGCGGAGGGGGGGGGGGGGGAGCGGGTTACATTACTCTTAATTTAATTAAACATTTCATTACTTTACTTCATGAAGTTTTCTTTTTATTTAATAAATGATGAAATGTTAAAACTGGACATTCGTTTTGGCTGCAATAAGATCGTAACAAAACTTTCAGCTAAAATAGAACTTCTTTAGGATGAAATGCAATTTCTTTATTAATCCCCAATGTACTATTCCTTAATAGAAATGGAAAATGTGAAGATTTCACAAGGGCAGGCAGAAGGAAGACACCATCATTCTCAAGATAACCTGATAAAGAGTTACATATAATGACCCAAAATTTTCCTAGTACAGTTGAAAACAACAATTATATTGCCAATAGAAGGCAAAGCAACTAGTATCACCTATCCCCTACAGTGGACACCATGTGCATGCCAATGACGAAGAAATGCACACCGCATAGTAATGGTCAGGTTAAACCCACACCCCTCCCCCTTCCATAGTTCAAGTTACTCTCAGATTAAACCACCCCCATCCCCATCCCCCTCCCCTCTTGGGTATCCATCTTGGATGTACTGTATGTAAGGGTTGTCACAGAGTCATAATGACCCTGGAGACAGGCCTAGACAGTCACCTTATCTCGATGTTATAAATTGCACCTGCGTCAATCATGTTAAACATGCATTGGTTGGTCATATCTTTAAGGATGGAATATCATAATTGTTCATATGATTTTACTGTAATAATTCTCTATGGATTTAATCATCTGCTGTATAAGATGCAAGTGAGAAGCAAAGTTTGAGAAGTCAGTATTAATTCTGGGTAGAGAGGTTGGAGACGGGGGACAGAAATGTATGGTGAATGGGTATTGGAGAAAAGGGATACACTTTGAGGTGACCCTAGTGTACTATGCTTGCAGTGCCACAGTTTGCTGCAGGCTCGGAGGTAATGGTGACCACCCCCACCTCTCCCATTCCTTACCCCTCTCTCTCCCTCCCCCGACCGCCTGTCTCGATCTCAAATATCAAGTTTACTGGTTTCCAGTATTTTCTCGTATTCATTGACGTCTTAGTCTTAATTTAATATCTTTGTAATAATTTTAATTTTGATTTTCAATCATTCTAGTGAAAACATACTTCACAAGTATAAATGTGAGTTATATATTTGGTTCAAAATATTTGTTACTGTAAATTTTTCTCCACTTTTTAGAAATTTTATGTGTTTAGTTACTTGATGATCAATCATCTTATTGGAATGGCAAGCATGGTAATCAAAAGGAAAAAAAAAATTAAAAGTTGAACAGTAGTTTTACCAGAGATGAGGCTTGATATATGCCATTACATTTCTATCAACTGTTTATTTGGGGTTTTTTTTTAACTCATGATTAGTTTATAAGCACATACAGTTGTTGCTATGATATCATATGATCAGGCCTTTTTTACTGAACTTTTTAAACCAAAGAGTCATCTATGTACAAAGTTATTAACTTATTTCTCTTGCATGTTGCTATTGAACAATTCATTGTGAAAGAAAGATTAGAACACTGCTCTCATTTTGTACTTTCTTTGTATGTGCGTACGATATAAACTCACTGACAATATGGTTAGAGTTCATCAGTTACATAATCAAGCATGGATCCATGGGGGGAGGGGCATAGATCCTCTCCCCCCCCCCCCCCACCATTTTCAACCCCACACAAAAAAATGAAAAGTATTTATTAACATAACCTGGCATATAGACCTAACTATAGACCAAATGTATAAACCCAAACACCATTTCATGTCTAAAATGTTACGGTCAGCATTCAGCATTGAAGAGAAAAGGGATGGGGGACTACCTCCGTGTAACCATTTAACTGTAATCTTCGTCTTGGGTAGGTTAATGACAGTGTTTATGTAAACTCTGTATCCCATGATAGCAACTATAAAGACATTTCAACTAATGCAGGACTATGTATTGTCCGTTCTCATTATAACCAAAGATATTTGGCAGACCCTGACAGAGACTTCATCACTATGGAGGGGTGGCGGTGGATGAAATTAACACTTGTGTCGACGACATTCCCGTTACGGTACTCGTTACAGATGTAAATTAAGTGAACTTGGGAAACTATTGCGTAATCAGAACGAACAAAAGTTTTTTGCGAAATTGGGGGCGCTATCAATCAATCCTTATATTACCGTTTGATTCCCAAAACAGTTAAAAAGATATTGGATTAATAACACCCTGGTGATATAGACCCAGCTGATGTACCACAATTGACTGTTGAATTAACCTACAAATTGACTTTTTCGTGTATAGCAAGGTCGCCAGAGTGTACATGGTGGCTGATGCTTGTTGCCTTTGGTTATAATGGCCATTATCAAATTTCCAAACGATATCCGATTAGGTTAGACCTAAACTAAACTGAATTTAAAATATGTACTCTCCCAGTCTTACAGGTATGTTTGCCCTCATGAGGCAATCTCCGCAATTCAGCAATGAATGTCTCAAATGGATTCCCGATTCTTACATCAGAGAGGTTGGTTAATACACTAATTAGTACTTTCATTACAAAATAATCCCGATAAAGCACTTTTCTCGATTACTCACGGATGATTGTGCGGCATGGATATTTTGCAATATTATTTTATTCCTATTCGCTACCCATTGCTCCACATTACTTGGCGGATGACAATGACCGGAACGGGATGATAGCCCGCCTGGTAGGAAGGTCAGCAGAGTACCAAGTAATATGATAGTCCTTACTTAGATATATTTAAATATATTATGATGGGAGTTTTAGAGTTTAAGAAGTGTTCTGGACCATATAATAGAGGGGAATCTGAAAAGTGAACGTGGGCTGGTAGCGGTAGTGGGAGTGGAATTGTGCATTCTGATGCATATTTAGTCTAAAAATTTGGTCTATAAATTAGGTCTACACGAAAGTTTGTGCCGTGTGCCCTAACGTGACTATACTTTTATTTGTGTATGTATGTCTATAGAAGGGGGGGGGGGGGGTGACAGTAAGAGGAAATTTCCACAACCCCTGGATCTACGCCTCAACTGTTTTCGTAAGCTTTAGTTAGCCCAGCTTCTTTTCAAGTTCAAACATCCACCGAAAAAAGGATGTAGGCTATATTGATTACCCATTTCCTGTGGTAAACATGTGTGGTTAAGTTGCACGAAGCTCATTTAATTGCTAGTAGGGTGCGTACTGGTATCACGGAGCTTCGTGACATGTAGACGATCATGACTGCAGTTAGGTCAGGGGTCATATATCACAATAAACATATTAATATAACAATATCATATTGTGTCAATAAAGCCTATACAGTCCACATGATCAAACCATTATTAATATAGTCATTTCACTGTATCATTGAAGGTTATGATTCGGCCAACTAATTAACGGTAGGCCTATATAGCACTTAGAGGTCAATTTGTATATTTATTTCTTATATTTATTCCTGTCACTTATTATTTTCTATATAACCACATTTTTGTTAACAATTTGCACATTAACCTATAATTACTCTTTGAATATTCAACCATGAACTATGCGTGAAACTTACGAGGACAAAGAAGTATTAACCTAAAGTTGCCAAGCATTGAAAACAAATTGTAATCGAATTTCAAATACCCGTTAATTAGTTACGAAAAGCATACGTTGCTGATTATTGTTTATTATTCAAGACGTTCACTATATGATTTGGTGTTGTATATGCTACGTAAATGACGACGTCATATATGTTAAATTTTGATATAATATATTTATCGAACTATTTGTTTTAGAATAGAAATATTCACAGTCATTAATATTTGTTTTTCATCGACTTTTAGCAAATGCTTATATGACATTCATAATACGACATCCCAATTTCCCTCTCGCCTCCCCCCCTCCCCTCCCTCATATATGTTTCCGAGCCAAACACCCACCCCACTTCACTATAGCTAACCCACATCAAAAGATGATACCTCCTACTACATCGTTAATCTATTGTGTATTGGTCGGTTTTGTCTTTTGCATTCTTCAAGGAGTCACTGCTGAGAGCACAATAGTGGGTCACAGTTGTTCCATTCCATTACTAAGTACATTATCGCAAAGACCTGTGAATAATCAAGGATAAAGGGGTAACCCTATTGTTGAATAGTGAGGGTGTATTACTAATAGGATTGGACAGTGAGTCACCAGATTTTCGCCTGCCCTTGTGTGTTTAGTTGGTTACGGGCCAACAAAACCAGTGTTATTCACCTGTAAAATCACTGTCGGTGGGAAATTGATCCACATGTGTACATCATACCAGTTGCTCTTATTTTGCGGCATCTCATCAGACTCTTGAGCTTGAGTTTCATTTTCGATTTACAACTCGCAAACTTTCGTAAACTTTTCAGTAACAAGAAATTTGTGGTGAGAATCTAAAATTTTACCTTTGTTTAAAATTTGCACATTGAGTAGGGCAGATAAACTGTTTGCACCGCAACTTTCCAAGGCACCAACTTTCCGCCACGGTAAACATACTGTACATGTTACAGTAGGCTAGGTTAGCCTAACTTAGACCTAACTTTATAGGACCTGAAGTTGTCGCAGGGTTCGAAGTTTGTTTACATTGGCCACACAGGATAGGCTAGGCGTATTCTAATAATATAATTCAGCACTGAGAAAGATGTAGGTGGTCTAAGCCCAACTTGCTACTGTTAGTAAAGTTTGTACAGCTGCTTGGTTGCATCAGGACCAGTAACTACATTTTTTTAAGCTCATGTTACCATTCTTTCTCTTATATTACAAATACAATTCGTACCCTGTGAAGTTTGTGTGCGTATGTCGACATAAGTGATCGGAGAAGGATAAAAAGGGGACCGGCACTTATATACACGATATTACAGGATAATTGCTGGAAAGAAACTGTCGAAAGATGCCAATAAATTAAATTTGTTATTCATGAAACACAAAGAAACCATGGAGGAGGACACATGACGGAGAGATTCTATTGTAGGACTTTGTATGTTGTCATATGTTTACTTTTATTCTTTCAAGTGTATAATTTCTAATCTTTTGTTTCATATGTGGTGGGAAGGGATTTGATGTGAACGTTACAAACTGTGTGTACTAAACCTCAAGCAAGCTTTTATTGAGGCATGCTAAGACATTGGAAACTCTGTGAAAGGTTGATTAGGCCTGTGAACACAAATATTTAGCTTTCACATTGTGTATTTGCAATAAACCTACTTTAGAAAAGGGCTGTACTTGTGTTTACCTCTTGCTGGGTTTTTACATATGAAATTTCAGGAAACTTTATCAGTAGAACTTCTTCACAAGGATGTGTAAACTTTCCCATGATTTGCATAGCTAGCTGGTTTTGACAGGAAAAGTGATCAAAAGTCTGTATAACTGTTGCTTGATGGAATGGTCAATGTTTGAAGTTTGTTAACATGATCAGCTAAGTCAGGCCTCATGTCAGCTCCACCTACTGCCCGCACAGCGGACTTGTATTACTCCTGCACCGGTTAGCTGCATCCTTAATACCAACTATGGTACATATCCACACCTGCTACGAAGGTTACTCCACCTAGGCATATATATACCTGTCTGTCTAAGTTAGGCCATAGCAGTGGGTATCCCACAATTATAGTGTTCAGTATTTAAAGTTTGCAACATTTACTAATTGTTTTCCTTAACTTATAAGTGGTTACCACTGGGATCCTCTGTTGCATTTTTTTGTCTATTTGTTGTTGTTGTGAACATCATATGTTCTAACTTAGTGGTTAGAGACATGTTGGATATGATACAGTATAGTTCATAGCATAATGTAATACAGTACTATTAAACTGTATGCAATTAATTAAGACTCTTCAGTATTACCCTTCAGATTTGACTGTGCTGTAAGTTTACTAAAGCTCTCAAGCCTTCCTGGTGGTTCTGACCTTCCCAAACGTTTAGAATTCATTACCTTTAGAAGAGAGTAACAAGTGTACAGTGGAGCCAAGAGACCTATCTTACGACTGGCAAGTGGTTATTACTTTCCCTCGTTTGATTTAGAATTAACCTAGTAACAGTTATCCTTGTTACTAGAGTTATAATGTGAATGCCAATATAGTACTTTGGCCATTGTTAGTTAGTAGACCTTAGCAGATTGCTAAGATTGGGTTGGCACTCGGTTTATATGATTTGTCAAAGGTGTGAAAACTTCACATATTTGGTAGAAAATATATTGATTAAAACTGATTTATATCTGAATTTGTCAGAATGTGGTGGTACCATACCTTTTCGTGAAAGATAAGCTTTCGCTATGCGAAAGAACACATCTGCTGGTAACTTCGTCAAGAAAATTAGGCCGATGAAATAAATATACGCGAGTGAAAAACAAAATTTAAAAAAATGTAAATCATTGCATTTCAGTTTTAGTTGCAAACCCATAGGTCTAAATTTATAGAAAATAAATAAGTATAAAAAGGTTTAATGAATACAGAAAGCCATTAAAATGGTAGCATTTGTGGCTCCAGATGCCATATTTTGACTTAACAGTTTAAGTCACCAACTGGTCTTACGTGAAGTAACAGCTACTCGGTAACAGATATTTCTGAATGATTAGAAAGGTTGTTTGTCACAAGTATCTGTATCACATCTAGACCAATGATAATGCTGTGCATCTCCATTCCTAATACAATCATGCTCCCTCACTGTGCTATTTACCTAGTTTGAATTTCTATTACAGAGAGAGAGAGGTACCCTCACAGGGCTATTAACACATATTTTCACTAAATGTCTAAAAATAGCTCAGCATCCTCACACAATTGCTAGACTTTGCCAGTTTCCTTTGAGTCTTTAGGAAACATCCTCACAGTGTTACAGTAAACCATCTCATTTACCCCCATTTACACATTGTCTATAAAGTTTTCACTTTTACCATATATGTAGGTAATCAGATCACCCACTTGATCTAAATAATATCCCTTTAGGTATTTACTGTATATAAAGCCCAAACTAAGCCCACATATGGTATTCACCAATAAACTCTGTCTGTGCAGAAAGTAGTAACTGTACAGAACATAGAGAATTAGACCAGATGTGTGAATGGAAACAGGTTAATCTTTTACCATCAGTTAGGGCATGTGCGCAAACATGTACACGTAAGTTTTCAAGCCAAGTGGTTTTTTCATGTACTTAACGATAAGGGTAGTAACGATGGTCTTTGTCTTAATTTGGTGTTAATGAACTTTTTTGTTTTTGTATGCATTTCACATACTGATTAGACTTACACACATAGTACTTAGTGCAGTATATCATCTGCAACTCATGATTTGACATAGTAACCAAGGCAACTATCAAAGCATTTTTTTTAAGCTTTAACAGTATTTATTGGGCATGGAATGTGTGTAATGATATAAAACTGGCAGGTGTGTATCAAAGGCACATATAATCATTAACTACAGTTGTCATCAGGTTAAAAAAACAAGTAAAAAAATAATGGGGGGAAAAATCAATAAGATCAAGGAAAAAATATATAAATAAACACCTGCAAAGAAAAACTCTCTGACAATCATGTTAATCGTACACTTTGAAATTGTCTATTTCCTTGAAGCAAAATTGTTACAAAAATAACATTCTGTAAAAACCCTGAAAATATCTAATTTTGGTCATTTACAATCATGTGGACAAGTTTTAGTTTTTCTATTTCCTTGAGAGACTAATTCTGAAATAACAAGCAGATTTAAATCTTGGACCTCAAATTTACAACTGTGATTCACAGCTGGTGGAACCAGGTTATCCCTCAAGCCTTAAAAGATATTTTAAGTGTTATCTGTTATGTTATCTATTATCAGCCACCATGCATCCTGTATGTATGATACCAAACAGGTTTAATAACAGGCACACACACATACAGCGGTGTAGGAGAGCTGGCTGGTATTGATATAAACTCAAACATGCATAGCCTTGAGCTAAATTTTACATCTCTCTAATTCACAACCCAGACATTTCTACTTTGGAATTCATGTAGTGTTTAGTTTTGTCCAGTTTCAAATTTTTTTCTCATCATTTGTAAAAACGTTCACGATATTGTTTTTGCCATAGGGAGTTTTCGTTTGGGTACAGTGGTGTCATTACTCCCAGGAATGTCTTGCCCTGATGACAACGAGCCCTTACAGTGTAGTAGTTTGTGAGGTTGACGGTGGCCTGTGTTTTGGAAATGTTATTCACTTGGAGACATTAAACTTGTAAAGCTTAATCTGTGCGTATGGTACAATATATATATATCATATTCCCCATATAAAGGCAGTGGATTGTTCAGTGATGGAACCATGCTGTTGCCACAGTTATGTGTCTCATTGAGAAAAAAAGATGTCTTTATTTCATCTTTATTTTGTCAGGCCTATTGATACACAAAATGCAGAAAGCTGATCTCTTCCCGAATTAAGTTGTCAAATAGTTTTGAGGTGGCAGAGTCTCAGCGAATAGGAATTTTTTACTTCCGAATTCATTAGACATTGATTGATCAGTGCTTGAGCCTTGAGGATATTAACAAAGAAAGATTTCTGTGTCAGTTGAATAATGAATCTTTAGGCAAACTAGTTCAAGTGTTACTTGAACCACTTCCCACCCCCCACCCCTTCTCCCTGCACCCCCCCCCTTTGCCTCCTTTCCATTTCTCTTTCAAAGAGAAGAACGCTAGCAGTAAGTAGAAAATCGAGCAACCATATTTACACAGAGTATTTAATAATCACTAATGCTTGGCTAATTATAATTAGTATGTTATTTAACATCAATTGAAGTGGATGTACTCCAGTACTATACTGTATGTAATGAAGTATGTCAAATTATACAAGGGGGAAAAAAATAAATAGGGGCAGATTGTGCTGGAAATATGATGCCTGAACCTTTTTGTTGTTGTGAGTGGTTAATTGCTGTCTTGTAAAGTCATCAGCTCTGAAACTTTTTTTATTCAGACTAACCCTGGAAAGTCTGTGAATGAAGAAACAAGCTGGCTGGTAAACCTGCATAGCATACTACTATACAGTACATAGATTTTCTTCCGTCGTTGTGAAGCGGAAAATCAAAATTTGCCACATTACCCAAGGTCGTAAAGACGCCA
This sequence comes from Apostichopus californicus, assembly GCA_020650975.1. Lineage (NCBI taxonomy): Eukaryota > Metazoa > Echinodermata > Holothuroidea > Aspidochirotida > Stichopodidae > Apostichopus > Apostichopus californicus. The sequence continues at coordinate 14,571 of JAIPMN010020343.1, read as the reverse complement.
GTAGGAGAGACTGGTACAGTGGTAGAACTGTGAAAATAAACTGAATATAACATATTAACTGCACATGTTAATGACTGTGTTTTATAGTAACTGTAATTGTGCTGGAATTTACACTTCAGTTGTGTCTCATATTTGCAAGGTCTTGATGGCAATGTGCACTGTACAAATATGAAGGGGGCTCTTGTTGGGATTAAAATACAGGGCTGATAACACAGGCAAGCTAGAATAGGATGGATATAAAAAGGATCAGTATCTTAATTTTTTATTTTTAATACAAATATTTATGAACTTTCTGTTGGATTACTGCGAATAATTGTGACTAAAATGAGAAGTGATGTTATGCGCATAGTCTTTACTTTGTGTTTAAAGTTGAAATCAGTATTGGCCCCAAAGTTTAGCATGCAAGATTTGATAGATCATAGAAGCTTTCAAAAGTACTTTAGTTGGTACTGTAGTTCTGCACAAATTCATGTTAATACTTTCAGAATTTAAGGGGGTGTTAAAATTAGACAGTTAAATGTTTCAGTATGGACAAATACTTTGCTGGGTGGTATTAAAATGCTTGTTGAATTTGGAGCTATGAATGCCCATTATTTGACTTATTTGGGCATATTTGGGGCCAGTACTGATGATCTTTAAGCCTCTTTGGTAAGGGATTATTGTACCAGCCACCATTACAACCTTAAGTTTCAGATCACAAATATTGCTTTAGTGGTCAACCTGTCACAAAAGACTCTGTGTTTAATGCTCCATCTTTGTCAAATTTGACTTAAAGGAGCTTTTCAACTGTACATACTTGTGTCATATAAATACTTTAATGAAGAATATAGAAACCATGATATACAGAAGGATGACGTGTGCTTTAAATATCACTATTTTATTTAAAGGTCTATGGCATTACTGAGCAACAATACTAAGTGATTATTTCAAACATTTCATCATGTTAACGTTTCATTCTCAACATGATAGAAAATATTTTATGGGTTAGACTTAGCTTTGGAATAAACACCAAGTGACACGTACTCTTGAGATTTCAGCTTGGTTTGTTGTCGTACAGCACCACTTAAAAATGTCTCTTCCTTCATATAGTATTACAGCAGTATGATATGTAGCTCTGAGGCTGAGAGATTTGAAGGAGAAAGGTCTCCTCTTCAACCTCTGACAGTTAGATACAACCCAGTTTAGCAGTCTCACCTTTCACAACAGTTTTAATGTCACTTTATATTGCCATCTGACATTTATGATCCATATCAGAAACAATTAAAAGTTCAAGTTTAAGCCATAAAACTGGTCACTACATTTACATGTGGGGGCAACAAATCATAATAATACAACCTCTGTTTTGTGTAAGAGGAGCTTGTCTCCTATCCCCTGGTTGCCCTCATAATCAATCATTTCTTGTTTTACTAAAATATTGGTCAGAAATATTTCTGAGAATATTTTTACATTATGAGGGAAGGTGGAGTCACATTTTATCTGCAAAACTGTTTTATCTGCAAAAATATTGGTCAGAAACTCAAGAAATATTTTTGAGAATATTTGTACACTTTTAGAGAAGGGGGAGTCGCGTTTTATCTGGAAAAGTTTTGATTTTTTTTTTGACTTTTTTTTATTTTGACAGTGGTTCAATGGGTAAGGTACCTTTGGACAATAAATTTGGCACGAAGATTGTCACTAAACTATCTGATCTTCATTGATGTATTTGATGTTGAGTAGAAAAGGTTTACCAAATGATTCTGACCAAGTTATGTGCATTATTCACACATTGTTGGATATATCATCTGTGTAAAGAAGGCATCTATCTACAATTTGACCACTCCATAATTTAAGAGAAATTATAAATCCCAAAATAATAAAACCCTTTGGGAAACGCTGGACTCGACAACTCTGTCATTTGTCTAAGGCAATCAAATTGATCTTTAAGTTGGAAGTGGAGCCTTTCTTTCTTAAATTTTGCACCTTACAAGGGATGGTAAATAACCCTTCAACACTTTCCATTCCAGTGGTTATTTGTAGTGCAGTGTGTGTAGATAAGCTGCTTAGTTCCATTGTGTCTGTAGTATGTATTTGTGTATGTGAACACTTTTCCACTTGAAGAAATAGATTTAAAATGGTGAGAATACAAGAAAAAGAAGAGTACTCAGGAATTTGTTTGAAACAGTCTCTTACTTATTTCTTCCCTTTCGTAGCCCCACTTATATTGAATGGGATGTATTAATGTTTGCCTTTGTGTGGTCTAGGAATAGAACTATTTGTAAAAAGTGTACATGTTTGTGAAGAACCCAGACTGTATCAGCAGTATTAGATGTAAGAATGAAAAAAACCCAGCATGCAATTACTAGGAATGTTAACACCGCTGTTGGTAGCAGCATGAACCAGCAATCAACCACAAATCGTTAAATAGACCCCTACCTATTGCATGGAGGACTGTATGAGTAAAGAATTATGTGTGAATTGGCAATTTATGCCCACAGATCTCCAGCTGGAATGAGAGAAAAATGCTCTGGGCTGTTCCAACTTTCAAACTGTCCTTGCGTGCTGAATTTAGCAACAAGTTGACATTGATTATTTGCTCTGAAAATAGTTTAAAAAGCCCCTGGCAAGCTAGATTATTTAGCAGAATAAATTATGTCACATGATTTAGCACAGATGCTTCAAACTGTTGGGGGAAATGTGTGGATGGTTGATTGGTAGCAAACAATTTTTATACCACACACACCATACAACACCTCAATTTACTTGCAATAAAAGAAAACGGCTGTGGTTTTCTTGCAACCTGCGCTAAATTTCAGCTGTCAACAAGTCTGTTGAAAGTATATATGCTGTGACTGGAATTAATTTAAGTTGTTTTGTTGCATTGAGAGAGACCCTCTGGTACTGCTTGAATAACATCTGCTTAAATACTTGCCTGAGTGTAACCATAGAAGTATAGATACTTCCATGGCCTAACAAAAATGCAATGTATCCATGTAAGCAGGCCTGGAATTTCATCATTTTCAGGGCAAGGCCATGTGGATTCAGTGTTATCTCCTTGTTGGAAACCATGATAACTCCATTACCTATGTGAAACAATTTACTTGTTGGTTTGTCTGGGTAGTTTTACATGACTTCAATATACAAAAGGCCCTTTTGTCCGGTATTCTAAGGGTTTTGGCATGAAACAACGACAGCTTGTAAACAACAAGTGGCAGTGTGTATTTTTTTGTTTTGTTTTTTGACAGAACAAGCGTACAAAGTCTGTCTTTTGTCTGGTTTTCATTGGCTTTTGTTGAGGATGTTTACTTCGTTCCTCGCTTACCTGTCTCCCCACACTCTAATATCTCTGGAATTAATGTTTGCTATTTTGTTGCATTGCTTAGAACAAACTGTTAACCTTGTAACATTATGTCAGGACCACTCACGTCAATACCCTTCCTACTCATTCTACCACCCAAAGTACCTAGACGTCTGTTTTGTGTGTGGAATGTTTCCTATCCTCAATTCGTTCGTAACTATGTGATAACTGTGCTACAATTTAACGGTTATTACCCTGGTTCAGTCTTGAAGCTCCATTTTTAAATATGCAAGTTTGAAAATATTGATACAAACAGTGTATTTAATCACACATGATTAGAAACCCCTCAACCAATGGGATCTCTGGGGTTACATTCATTTGGCTGAGCTTGTTATTAGATGGTAACAAACAGCTTAGTCCAATACAGGAAATGTTTGTGTCCCACAAACTTTAAAGTTGTCTTCTCTTCTTCTTTTTTTACTATTTGCAATGATTTGAATTTTGGTCCAATTCCTGGTGCAAGTTTGGTGAAAATTCCCGATACATGTGTGTGTTTGACGTGGGATTAATACTGATATGTTTGTTTCCTTATATATTATTCATTTATTTTTCTTTCAGTAAAAAACAAACGTCTACATAGTTACATGTGATCATAGACAAAGTGTCCACTGTACTGTGTATATAAATACAGGAAAAAAAATTACATGCTGTTTTATATTTTGCTAATTCTTTTTAATTGTCGTATGAAAATCATTTTTTAATGAATTTTCCACTTAATACTACACAAATAAAGAAGGAAGGCATCAACGATAATCTTAAGTCTTTAACATGGGACGATTCGTAAATTTTTACTTGGTAATAAATGTTCGGTTGTTGACAAAATAGAAGAGTTTGTCGTGACTTTCATCAGACGCAGCGGTAGGCTTGAATCCTATTTTGAATGATATCAAGTAATTTCAGCAAAAGTGCAAAAGATTTGACGAAGAGTTAGAATGCATTATCAACTGTTTTAAGAGCAGAAAAAAAGAGCTAAAGTTGAGGTACGAACAAGTGTATAGACTTGCTTAACTAACAATTCTAAGGTCCTATAAATGACTCATTCTTCCCTGGATTACCTATTAAATACAACTCAAGATGAAGACTAATCGAGTGATTATATCTTTGCATTCAAGAAATAATTTTGTTTCTGTCACAGAGCCTTTAATTGTGGTCAACCAGAACTATGTAAAACCAAAGAAATGTCACTTAGCACTCTTAATTAGTTTTTACAATTTTGTCATTATAAGATTTGGTATTTTCTAATTTGTATGGGATTTGTAGGATTTGCACAGATTTTATCGTACACAATGGCCGACTAAAATCAGTTTATTCTCTGTGATGTCTGCTGCCCAGTAATGTAATCTGGTGTTAGTTGTGTCCTTGATAGGTACAGGAATGACAAAGGCATTAGCAAAAGCTTTGGCAAAAAATCTTTAGAAATCTTTGTGAGGACCTCCTGCACTGCCATCCTAAAAAATTACTCACTGTGGTGGACTCTGGGCTGCTTAAAACCAATCTTGAGGTCTCACATTATTGCACTGCAAACAAGTAAACATCGTACCGAAAACAAAGAGCTGTTTGATCAAATTAGTTGCTTTGCTATTTAGTGAGAAACTTGAAGACCAGATAACAGGGAACCTTTGTTTGCCCACACATGCCTGAGGGTTTCTCAAACCATTTAGAACCTGTTGGATCTCTTGTGACCCTATCAATTCTCCCTGCTATGGTGTGTACTTAGCAGCCGCTGTCCTCTCATTTACCCTGTGTGGTTTCCTGTGTTGGCAGCTATAGTAGTGGATTAGGATCAATTAGTCACTTTTGGCAATGCAGGTTTACAGAATAAACAAGTAAGAACACCTACGGTAATTCTTTGTTTACTTCACTCTTTTTTTTCATTTTGTGTGAGGAACTGTTAAGAGATGTAGCACTTTTCTGAGAACTTTCTACGAACATAGGAGCAATATTGGAGATGTTCAGTAACTGTGAGTATAGGTTTGTTTAAGTCTATAGATGCTTTGGTTGGTTGATCAGTACTTCTCTTTACTAATTTAACCAAAACTATGATTATTTCATGTTTATGTGTTGTTTTATGTGAATCAACTACGTACATAGGAGCAGTATTAGAGATGTAGAGTAACTACTGTAAGTATAGGTGTGTTTAAGTCTATAGATGCTTTGGTTGGTTGCTCAGTACTTCCCTTTACTAATTTAACCAAAACTAAGGTTATTTAATGTGTATATATGTGTTGTTTTATGAGAATCATCTACGTACAAAGAGCAGCCTTGGAGATGTAGAGTAACTACTGTAAGTATAGGTGTGTTTAAGTCTATAGATGCTTTGGTTGGTTGCTCAGTACTTCCCTTTACTAATTTAACCAAAACTAAGGTTATTTAATGTGTATATATGTGTTGTTTTATGAGAATCATCTACGTACAAAGAGCAGCCTTGGAGATGTAGAGTATCTACTGTAAGTATTGGTTTGTTTAAGTCTATAGATGCTTTGGTTGGTTGCTTAGTAGTTCCCTTTACTAATTTAACCCAAACTAAGATTATTTAATGTGTATATGCTGTACCTGTTGAGGCAACAGAGCCAGCCATTAAATGAAAAGATTTAAGAAAATGAAGGCGGAATTAAATTTTAACTTTTTGTCTAGCAGAGTCACACTGTTGGATGATGATGAAGGTCAGCCAGACTGTTCAAAAGTATTGCTAATGATAACGAGGTCCGTTATGACAGGTTGTCGGGACACAAAGTTTCCCTGTATGTGTAAATAATAAGTACAGTGATCCCTAAACTTGCCTGTTGGGAGAATTCAAATGGTTGCAACCAAGAGATCTGTTAGACTTTAAGATTGAGTGGTGCATCTAATTACAGTATCTTTCCAAAGTAAACAAACATATCAGCTGTGTGTAGTGCGATAAATGCAGTCATCGCGCTCGTTTCCTTTTGCCTAGGATTGCGATTATCGAGATCATCACGATAGACTGTTTATCCGAGAGCATATTTCATGGAATGACTGTGTATCCATCAGTATGTGTGAACATTATATGGCAGGATTGATCAAAATGAAGTAAAGTTCCTTTTAATTGTTAAATGTCATTTGTCTCCTAAGCAGGGGAAAAAAATTAGTATTCAAATGGTTTCTGTCTTTAGTCTTGAAGACTGGACTTTGTCTTTAATAAAATATTACGGTTCATGTGCGAATATAAACTGAGCACTGTACAATTTTTCACTTGTATGGCAATTTTAGAGCATTTTGCATCATACTTTTGATATCCATGCAAACCAGAATAAATTATTCCCAGTTCTTACTTGGTGTTTTTCCTTATAGCTGACAGTAAATACTCTCTGTGCCTTTGCTCATGTTCATAATAAATAAAGAGCTCTAACATTGTCTTACTGTTTAAACTACAGACAATTCTTAATACACAGGGCAACACATGTCTAGTATCAACTTTGACATAGCAGCAGTAAGTAGCAAGGGAGACAGTTTGGACAACAAAAGCCATGTAGAACTCTGTTTGGAAATTTGATCAGGGGGGACATTGTGAGTTGCTGAGAGAAACAAGATTAATGGTACCTTGGCTATTTTTGACAGCAATATTGTTCATATCAAAGATACAATTCAGATCCTGTCAATCAAAAGGTCATTCAATCAAATGCTTGCTGGTTTATCCACCCTCTCTGATTACAACAGCTGGACCTTATCAAAGTGTCTGGAGGATGAAAGTGAGTGGGAAGTGTTTATGGTTGGGAATTACAACAGTACACACAAACAGATTTAGAATAGCCTACTTGTAAGGATGATTAAGCCAGATTCAAGCCTATCCTTCCTGCAATGTAAAGTAGTTTACTATTTTGATATGGTCCTTCCTAAACCCCTCTATGATTAAGGCAGACGTGGAGTAGAGTTGGATCAGTTAGAGTAGCAGCTCCCTGGTTGGATAGTGAGGAATAACATGAACACAGGTCCATTCAGAGTGAATACCAGTATGGGTACAGATTCATGAGAATGAGTACCAGTATGGGTACAGATTCATGAGAATGAATACCAGTATGAGTACAGATCCATGAGAATGAATACCAGTATGAGTACAGATCCATGAGAATGAGTATCAGTATGTGCCAACTATGCTAGAACTATGAGTAATGAATAATGAGTAATAATGAGTAATGTGTTCTCACATGATGATGTTTCTTAGTACAAGCAATCTTGTTGGGTACTGTTAAGATTCCCTTTTGTTTTAATGGCATGCTCCTTCTCCTTCAATGGGAGGTCATTTGGACTAGCCCCAAATTTCAATCTGCTTAAAAAGAGAAAAATTAAAGGTATTTTCCTGGAAGTGCTGACTCCCAAAACTATTCTTGGGTATTGAGGACCGTCAAATATTTATAGACAATGCATTGTGTCAAAGATAGTGCTGCGGGTTAAGCCATAAAATGGTGGATGAAGTTTGAATGTACAGTATGAGAAGTAATTACAGTACTTGAAATATTTCCAGCATGTTTGGGGAGTTTTTATCGAAGACCTTCAAAGTAAGTTAACATCACAACACCCATGTACTGTATATAAAGTTATATAAAGTATGTACACGTTAACACAGCGATACCATATATGGAGTGCAAGAACTTAAGTAAAACAGCAAAATAAATGTTATTCTGAGTATCATTCATTCTGTTTGTAGCAATAATGTATATCACTAGGTTGTATAATCTACAATTTAATAATCAAGGTCCTGCAGTCTAATCCCTAGTTTAGCTTGTGTAACAGCTTGTCAATTGTAAATAGCAATGATGGACATTGGGAAAACAGCCTTGGTGTTCAGTTTCTCTATACCAGTGGGATGAATCTTTAAACAACAACATTATATTGAAATCTGTAACAAACGAGCACGGCAGTCGTAGCCTACGGCAAAGATCTATTCGTAAACAGCTTCTGTAGTACACAGTTCTTTATGATAAAGGTGTGAATTAGGATATGTGGGCCCCCATCACATTGTGTTATTTTTAATTGACATGTTGCACATCTGGTCAAGCGTGTTCACACTTGTTCCTTTTTTGTTTGACCAGAAAATTTGAATGGAGGGTCAAGATAAGGTGGATAGATATACATGTTGGAAATACAGTGGAGTAAAAATCTAGGGTTTGGCTGGTTGCTAAGGGCTGTACTGTAGTACACAAGGCTTTCTCCAAAATTACAGAGTGAGAGTATTATCTACAGTATGTATTTTTCCTTGGCAAATGTTTGAAGCCACCACCATCTCAGTAAACACATGGCTGTGGTGTATTGCATTGAAAACGTATGGGGTAACGAATCAACTGTGAGCAGATGTCCTTGAATGTCAGGTTCTCTGCACAATTTCCATACAAATCATAACAAACATGTAATGGTCATCCAGTTGTCCAAGACGACCCAAGTTTCTGTAAGAATGGTCAAAATCAGCTGTGGGCGTGGTTCGGCTAGTTGTTGTTGCTATATATTCAGATTGCATTATAACTGTAGTACTCTCAAATACTGTTGGTTAAATGATGACTTTGTATCACTCCCAAAGCTGGTACTCTATTCACCAAACCCACACATGGGTCTGTCCTACAGTGTACGTATTGGTCATTGTTATTTTTGATATATTTTTCCGGCAACCAGACGTACTGTTCAGACAACGAAAAAGATAGGTCTGGTTGTCTGAGGGACAACCAGAAAAAGTGCTTAAAAATTTGGAACAGTTGAAGTACCGTTGCTGCAATAGTCTATGCGCACACTGTATGAACTATTACCCCTTTCACCAAATATCAGCACCTAAATAGCACTTTATTTGGAATTCTGAATAATAAAGATCCCAAAATGATCAATTAACAGCATAATGTATAATGCAGAATGTAATGCAAGGTGATAAAATATTAATCTGTTGGCAAGGAGAGGCTCGAAACCTTATCATTAACTTAGTTGTTTCGTTCCACAGTTAATGATAAACACATTTTGGGCTTCAAGAAGTGGTAATAAATTAGTCACTAGTAGTGTTTGATTACAATTCGGAGAAAAAGTCTGTTTACATTCCATCCCAGATGCTAACCTCAGGATTTTGGTCAATCTGGTGATTATTTGCGGTAGGAATATCAGCCAATTGTGATGGACTAAAATACATTTTATGAGACTGAATGCTGTGTACTGTGAATGCTGGATTGGTCAGATTAGGCAAGCCTTATTAGTTTGCCACTTAAATTCACCGCACTTGAACTTTAAGTTCAAACTCACTTCATAGTGTCACGTTGGTGTGTGCTGATGCACATAATCATGGACACATTTCGAAAAGCTTTCGATACGTTAGGACGTTGTATCAAATCAAGATAACTTAAACATTTTTACCGAATCTACCAATAGTTGCTGAAATCAATATTTCGAGAGATGAAACTGAGAGCTGATACTCCTTAAGTTTTTCACTGAATGTAAATTAATGAGTAAGTTATGAATGATTTCGTTCGATTCTAAAAGTAACAAGTTTACAATTTTCTTACTTCCTAAATCTCTTATCCGTCCTCCACTCGACCATGACACTCAAAAAAAAAACATAGTCATACAGGAAATAAAATCGGCTTCAAAGAGTGGATCGTCTTGCTTTAGACATATTCAAGCAGGCCCTTATCGATCTTCACCCTCTGAGCTTCAAGGGATCAACAGGTTAGATCAAGTGGTGCAAAAATTGGCTGAAGAGATCAACAGGTTATCTCAAATGATCTCTAAAATTGCCATGTTCTCTGTGATTATACTAGATGACTTTTCCTTTGGCAGTAAGTTGTGAAAATATTTCACAGTGTATAAACAATGTCATGTAATTCTCTCATTAGTAGCAACTACTAAATGGATGGTCGGTGTTTGAGCTGATTTGCTAGCTCAAATTTGGTGAAAGAAAATGTCCTTTTATTCATACATCTAACTATGTGTATGTATTTCACATAGGAAGACTGTTCTTTCTGGATATTGAAACAGTTTAGAATAAAAAAAATTCTATACTGTAAAATCCTTACCAGTGAATTAAATGGTTGATGCCCACAAGTGACTGTTACACATTTAGAGCTGGAAATATCTGATCTTTTTCTGGTTCTCACTTAATTCTTGGACAAATTTAATTCACTTGCTCTACATTAGTCAGATCATAGTTTATGTGGAATTTGAGCAAATTGTATGGCAAGGAATCACAAAGCCAACTGGCTTTCTGGTTTATTTTTGGAGGGAAGGGCAAAGAATATTTTGTTACATAAGATGTAGTACAGAGGTTTTAAAAAAGGCCCTGATAGAAAATTGAGAACCACCTTACACAGTAAACTGTTAGGTGATGGTTAGTGTTGAGTTGCTTCAATGAATTCCAGTGGACAATATCTTAATGATGAAACAAGAAAACTAACTACAGGTGTTGTTGAAGACCAGAATAGTAGCCGGTGAAAATGACCAACATTGTCAATACTGTCCCAAGCAGAATACAAGGTCCCAACATGATCCCCAGGGGAAAATCAAAATACCTTACAGTAGGTTACAGAGAGGAAAATTTGAGGAGTATTACCTTACAGTTCAAATCTCTCTGTGATTGAATTATTGATAAAAATCTTCTGTATTTGACCTTCTGTGTGACCTTTAGTTGCCCAAACCTTTTTGTCATGCAGAATGAAGGACAAATATTATAGGAGGCTTACCTGTGAGCTTTATAGACAGATATATGAAAATTAAGAGGAAAGAAATTTATGTGATGGTGTGGGTGTGTAATGTGGATAGATGTGACACCTGTTTGTAAACATGATAACTTAGAAGTAGTGTAGGATGAACTTCATAACTTGCATTTCATCTTCTCAAAAGTATGAGAACCATGCACACATGTTTTAACTGGAAAAGGTAAAGCTTGGATGAACTCCAAGAAGTCTGTAGAGGTACCCATCCTCACATGATGGGTAAAGGTTGAATTCATAAATTTATGGCAGTTACCTGCTAGGATATCCAGTTAAATTATTTTACAGTTTTAATGCTGCCAGCATTAAATAGGTTGTGCCAAAAAAAAAAACATGATTTATATAGTATAAAACATCAGCCACACATTCGTGTATGCCCGGTAACACTACAAGAAAGTCTGTTACTGTCTTTTCGTAAGTACAAAACAAAACTGAACCTATGTAACAAAACTCACTGTCAGGAATTCTCACCAACCTCATGACCACTACCATATTGAAAGGATTTTGAGAAAAATAAGCTATTAATTTATTGATCTGAAAGCCCACTCAACCTTATCATGAAATTTGCAAGTTGACTGTAACCAGGGACTTGTTTCCTTTTTCATTGATTGAATACATAACATTACAAAATGTGTCCAGCAAAACACTTGTTTACTAGTTAAGACCCCGAGCACGGTGTTATAGACACAGCTAAGGGTTGACTTTGGATCTGCATTCATCTTTTTCTTGGTTCTTTGATTTACTGTACTACACACTTACATGTCTCCCATACATATGCACTTGATCTACCTTGCCTACATCAACTGGTGACATTCTTGCACTGCACCCCCACTCCCCCTCCCCAGTTGACCCGTTAGATTTGGGGGGTATGCTTGTAATTTTACACAATCGTCAGATAGTATTAGTAGTAGTCAATGCACATCACACAGCTTCTGCTTTAGTACATCTTCTGCTAGTGGATAAACCTCAACTTCCTGTTTGGTGATAATCGCGAGCTTGGTGTCTGATACCGGAGCACATGGTCTAATGCAAACATGCAGAGGTTCGAAATCAAGTGAACTTGAAATAATGTTGAACACTGTGTGCAGGGCAGCAGGGGTCTGATCCATTTATGTAAACCCAGCCAAAGAGCTGCTTCCTCCAGTAATGATAACAATAATAATAATGATGATAATATTTCATGACGAACAATCGCAACAGCTTTTACAGTAAGTTGTATTCATGGTGGATTTTAGACACCCCGAGAGAAATACATTTTAGTGACAGTATCAACTGTAGATATAGGGAAGGGAATTCATAATGTCAAAGGTCAGTACAGATTACATGATGTGAAAAATGATTCCAAATTGAATTAGTAAAAGTGAAAATATTGTGTTATGTGTTTGATTGATGGATTCAAAGGAGTGGAATAAATTTGTACCTTGAGCTGATAGAGATTCTCGTAACGCAATCGTACGCCGTACTTTTCAAACCAAGAAAGATTTTTACCGTACAGTATTTTCAAACAGTGGAGGAGCGTACATACAGTCAGAGGGGGCGGATGCCCCCTCTGACGGACTCAAATGGACTGCTGGCGCCCTTTTCAGCTTTTTACCACTTTTTACTTATTCGTGATTATTGACTTTTATATTGCGCTCTCAAGTACCTATTGACATTTGTCACATTTTGTTGGTGTAATTTTCTGACAAAATGGCGATGACACCTATTTATTCTTTGTTTATCTGCAAATTAGCAAGGCCCAGAAAGGGTCATTTCCGGTGATCTAGGAAGTATCTTCACTCAAAAAATTTCTGTACGCTCCGCGCCAACCTGTGGTGGCGCTCCTCTTAGATAGTGTCGAAAGCACCCCTACAAACCATTCTCGCCCCCCCTGACCAATACCCCTAGCTCCGCCACTGTTTTTAAAAAGACTTTTTCCCAGCATGTAAGAAGAACAGTCAGCACTTGTTTTGATTGTAAGTTTAACACCAATACTAATTATGTTTTGAAGTCTATTAATATTTTGCTCGGGCTATAAATATGCAGTTTTGATATGTCCTTAACGTCGGATTGCCCATACACGAAATGGTATGCGTCCCAGATCTGCACCGTTTAGTGTTGTAGTGTAGATGCTTCTAACCTAAACCTTTGGTATTCCATTTGGGCAAACTTGAGATTATCTTGTGGGTGGTTATTGAAGTAAAATGCAATGTGTGCATATTTAATCAGTTATCTGGAATGATGCAGTAAATTGACACCAGAATACAAATTATGCAAAAACAGGGAAAAATTTAGTGTTGGAATTTTGTGTAGTAGTTATTGAAAGCTCTGAAGTTTGTCTGATACAGATATAAAGGACTAGTTGTTTCCTAGATGTACGAAAACTGCTGCATTACATCTTCCCATTTAAGAAACAATTTTTGATGGGCTTCTAGTACTGAATAAATCATTCCTCGAGTAATCTTGCGCAGTTTATCCAAAATATTCTAAACACACAAGATGAAAAGTGGTTGTTACAGTCTGAGTTTACCTTGCATATTATGCAACCTCACACCCAAACAAATGCAGACAGCCTATAGGGACAGAGACGATTTTCCCGCCTTTTTTCGCTGCTCTTGTGAAAAGGTTTTCTACCCCTCTGTGTACCTTCCATTGGTATGCTGGAGAGATCTCTACATATGACTTTGAAGGCCACAGAGGTTTGCAACCCTAAAGTGTTATAAGCTTTACAGTGAGAGCTTTGTTAATGACCCAAGCATAACCTCAAGGATTTGGAGTTACTAACCTACAGGTTGGCATACCACTGGTTTTAATGGAAGCCACACTCCACAGCAGCAGGGGTTAATTCCTGATTCCCATTTTGGGTTTACTAGGATTTCACTCCTTTCCTACAGTATATATGTACATGTAAGGCAGCTTTTATCAGATTAAGGAATACACTTGCATCTAAGGTTTCTTCACAAGGTAAAGTGTAAGCTTGTTATTGTCAACATTGTTGGTTTTGGTAGAGGAGGGTCCTGTCTTCCTGGCTTGACATTGTCTTGGAATTATGCCTCCATTGTGGCTATGAAGGAGAGATAATTAAGAAGACCTGTTGGTCCAGATCTTGTGTAAATTTTACTTTTACATTCATCACTGTATGAAAACACCTCTGTCATTGTAATATGTTTACCAGGAAACTCTGCTGATGAGAGTACAAAGGTACCAATCTGTGAAGGCGATCGTGTTTATCACTCTAAGAAGCTATTTTGTTCCCTCTATATTGTAAATTAGTGAACTAACTACTGTAACAGTCATTATTTGTGGATACTGAAGTAACAACATAGTATACTTGAGGCGGTTATCTTTGTGCTGCTGATCTTGTACACTGACAGAAGGAGATAGGTGAATGTGAGATGTGTGACATGGTTAATATTTAGGAATTAGATGTTTCTAATTAAGTTCATGTTTAATAGATACCTTGGCACAATTTCCATATTTAATATCACAATGGGTGAATGGAATATATTGGACCTACTTAAAAATATAGCTATGACTGTACAGTAGTTGCATTATAAATAT
>JAIPMN010020337.1:0-11672 GCA_020650975.1 Apostichopus californicus | reverse complement strand
TTAGGGGAAGTTAGTAGTATAGCCTAAGTTGCACAACAAGACACTGTCAGTTAGGGGATGTTTGTAGTATAGCCTAAGTTTCACAAGACACTGTCAGTTAGGGGATGTTTGTAGTATAGCCTTTGCACAACAAGACACTGTCAGTTAGGGGATGTTTGTAGTATAGCCTTTGCATAAGGCACTGTCAGTTAGGGGAAGTTAGTAGTATAGCCTAAGTTGCACAACAAGACACTGTCAGTTAGGGGAAGTTAGTAGTATAGCCTAAGTTGCACAACAAGACACTGTCAGTTAGGGGATGTTTGTAGTATAGCCTAAGTTTCACAAGACACTGTCAGTTAGGGGATGTTAGTAGTATAGCCTTTGCAGCTTGGTAATATTTACATTCGCTGGTAGAAAGCAACGACCAGTCCATGTGAAACTAGTATTGGGTCTCATGATAAAGTCATCAAAGTATACTTACACTGCCAATGAATATCGGATGTTCTTTTGGCATGAGCCAACACAAAGAATGCAACTTAACACTGTCAGTGCTAATGATAAATGCTGTCTCACACTTGACCATTGAACCTGTGGAAAAATATTTAAAATATGTAAAAGAGGACTGAAAATTGTGACTCCAACCATATGCCTATGTTTCAAATACATATTTATAAGAGATGGCTTCTTCTGAACTTACGGTAATCCTCATGCAAGGCCTGAGCAACGATATTACTTAAATTTAATTATTAGTAATAGTACTAGACATACACACCTCAAGTACAGAGAAACCTAGCCTTTAAAGGAAGTTTTAGTGGCAGTCTATTGGGTCTATGAAAAAAACTCTATAATTTTTTCATCGCCACAGTCCTAGTTCGGGGATTTTTAATCCTATGATTCAGGAGAAGTGAAGCTTAGAACCTCGAACCTACTTAATCTAATATGCTTTGAAGAGTGGAGAACAGTGAGAGCTGTGATGTCATCGCAGCACTTTGTTTCGGCGGCTGCAGGGACGCTATCATTAGCAAGCTATTCTGTAGCGAGGAAAGTTAAACTTTCTGAAAGTAAAATAACGATTTAGATGGAAATTTCTCGGTGAAGTTGCAAGTTAGCAATCTTTTGAAGAGTTAAAACAGTCGATTTTCTCCATAATATTTTCTATTTGAGCAATTTTTTTAATCACAGCCGTACACAAAGTCTGTACACATTCCTGTGTATTGTATCAAGGCCAAGCTTAAAGTGAGATCAGATCGATTCTGACCAATGTGCCGCACTGACGTCATGTCTAATTTTCAAGCAGTACAGGTCAACATTTCAAGCACTCTATCACAAAAACTAAAATTCATCACAGGGCAAGGCTTATGACGATACAAAGACAAAAACTTATATGACCGGAAGGACTGGATCCCATTTTACACTAAACAATCCTTTAAGTCACACATATAAATAGGGAATATCACCAAAATAGAATAAAAAGAGAAAGAAAAAGATAATATCTTACCATTTAGTAATCTTCAAGTGGTACGTTCAGGGCTCGCTCCCACAAGTTCAATGTATGCACCTACATGTATCTATGACCATTGTCCCAACTGGGTGGTTAAGCAGTGTAAAACACTGCATTACAAGCAAACACTCATTTGTGTTGGGCATTTTGCTATCCAACTGGGGAAGTGTGTTTGCTGCTGTAGCAGTAAACCGAAGAAATGTGTGTATGTCTCCCAACCTATGAACTGGGGAGACATGCATCATCCGTGTGTATAATGCTGAGGGCGGTATAGCAATCAGAGCTGAGACACCTACTTCATCTTTGTCAAGTAAACACACCAGACATGCGGATTTGAAGTATAAGATTGGGGAAATATTTTAATCACTTAGAAAATTAGAAAGGGGGCACTTCTGAAATGTTGTGGATGGTTCTGCACATGGAAACTGGGGATTTGTCAAAATGGGGATATCCCCCATTTGTACCCGGGTGTATCACCAGTTGGAAGGTGTGGATCCATACTACTATCCCTGATTGACAGGTGTTACAGTATGCACCCACACACACATACATACACATGTTTGTATTACATTCAGACCGAGGACCCCATTGTATTTTCCATTGTTCAAATCCACGTACCCTAACCTTAACAATACCCCATACAATAGAATTCTTCCGAGGACGTGGTGATTCTTTAGAAATCACAACCGAGGACCTGGAATTCTTTTGTTCAAGTCCTCGGTCAGAATACAAAACAAACTGCTTTGGCTGAAAGCAGCCAAATGCTTCGGTTAAACAAAGCCTACGTCCGTCTGCTGTATTAATGTCATCCACAAATATACAAAACTGTTGAACGAGAGAGCCGAAGTCAGACTCCTCGGCAACTTCTATACAGGAACTTTCAACATACGAATGTCAAGTTTTGAACACTGTCGACTCCAAATGATTTAAGCTTTCTTTTGTACTGTCTCATGGTCAAAACCTTAACATCAGTTTGCTGTCTGTTCTACCTCATCAAGGTAAGCCAGAATTATTTAATAAACTGTTCCATATCATCAACTTTTCCATGGTGATCTAGCATTTCTGTGTGTTTTGTTCTGCTTTATCAATATCACCATGGTGAGCCCGAATAAATTAATAACTGTTCCACCTTATCAAATTCACCATGGTGACCCAGCACTATGTTGGGTTTGTTCTACCTTATAAGTTTCACATAGGGTGACCCATCATTATTTAGTGTCTGTCCGATCTATCATGTTACCAAGGTGTCAGACAACATCTGTTTGTGTCTGTTCTGTTATCAATTTCACATAGAGTGACCTATCATTATATTGTGTCTGTCCGACCTATCATATTACCAAGGTGTCAGACAAGATCCATTTGAGTCTGTTTTACCTTATAAGTTTCACATAGGGTGACCTATCATTATTTTATGTCTGTCCTACCTATCATGAATACCAAGGTGTCAGACAACATTCCTTTGTGTCTGTTTATGTTATCAATTTCACATAGGGTGACCCATCATTATTTTATGTCTGTCCTACCTATCACGTTACCAAGGTGTCAGACAACATTCCTTTGTTTCTGTTCTATGTTATCAATTTCACATAGGGTGACCCATCATTATTTTATGTCTGTCCTACCTATCACGTTACCAAGGTATCAGACTACATTCCTTTGTGTCTGTTCTGTTATCAATTTCACATAGGGTGACCTATCATTATATTGTGTCTGTCCGACCTATCATATTACCAAGGTGTCAGACAACATCCATTTGAGTCTGTTTTACCTTATAAGTTTCACATAGGGTGACCCATCATTATTTTGTGTCAGTCCTACCTATCACGTTACCAAGGTGTCAAACAACATCCATTTGTGTCTGCTCTACCTCATCACTGTCACCATGGTGACACAGCATTACTGTGTGTCTGTTCTACCATACCATATCACACAAAGCCCATCAATGCTTTGTCTCTGTCCCACCTCATCAACTTGACCCCGCATTACATTTGTATAGTCTACCTTATCAATTTCACACATGACGACCTCGTCTATGTCGTGTTTCAGAACTTCGCGGGCAGCTCCTCCGTCTCCTCCACCGACTATTAACACCTGTATCAGACAAAAGGATAACAAAAAATAATATTTTTAAGTTTAGAATATATCAAATCAAACATTCATAACACCCAACATCCAGACTAAGAATACCTTCTTGTTCAAAATTAAAGCAGAGGATCAGAGAACTAAGACTATGACATGTTAGGCTAACAGATGAAAAGAGGTATAGGGCCACTGCCTACTGGTGAATAACCCGAGAAAATTTGTACACGGAAAGTTTCCGGAGGAAATTCGCCATGGTGATGTTGCAGGACACGGTCCATCTTTCTAATGTGGGAAAGTAGAGTTTATCTGACAATGGTAAGTCAGATTCAAACAAACGATGAAGAAGAAAGGTTACAGAGTTGTGAACTTCAATCATCAGAGTAGATTGTTGGGTTCTTCCTCGTAAGAGTCACGTTTCTTGCCATTGCAATAAAACTGACATCAAGGCTTAAATGATCACTGAGACACTGTTCATATCTCTGGATTATCTAATCTAAATAATTTGCCAATAGGCGGCCGCAACTCAATGATCAATGTGGTACTTCTACACTCCAAAATGAAATTGGTGCGACCTTCCCTTCTTTAGATATCCTATTTACAAGCTGGGCGTCACAATCGCACACACACATACATACACACAGTGTTGTAGCCACGCCGGTCGGCGCCGGTCGGGCGTAACCGCCACTAGTGCTTGCCGACCGGCACTCAGAGTAAATCAGCATCCTACCGACCGCCACTCAAGCTTCCTACCGACCGTCACAAAAATTAGTGTGAAATTCAAAAAAGGAGATCTGAAACAAGACATCGAACAATTCATCAAGACGACACAGTCCCCATTTGTTGATAAAGTAATTGAGAATATTCAAGCCAGATTCCAGTCAGACAACGATGTAATGGCATCCTTCGCATGTTTCTTCAATCCGAGCATGTTTTATACAACCTTGGACCAAAACAAGCAAAACTTCATTCAATCTCTGCAGGTTCTTTCAGAACAATTTGCCATCCAACAAGGAATGGTGAAGAATGAGTTGGAGGACTTTATATGTTATGTTAAGTCAGCTGATGGAGCCCATTTAAGCCAGGAGGACTTCTTAGCTAAACTCGTTGACCCAGAGTCCAGTGATGCCGGTGGGGCGTAGGGTGTGTTGAATAACATACCTAATTTTAGCTATTCACAAAGACTGTCAGGTGAAAAAATAGGGGTAGAATAGAGCCACCTAAAGCCATTGAAATCAACTAAAACCCTGTAGCTTCGGGGGCTTCGCCCCTCGAACCCCACCAAGGGCCCCTGGACCTCACGCAGAGGAGGGCTCGTTATGCTCGCGGGCTGGCTTCGCTCGCCATCGTCAGACAAATTAGCCGCCACTCTCTTCAAATTAGCCAGCACTCACTTTCTCCTGGCTACAACACTGCATACACACATACGCCATCATGAATGCAAAGGTTTACGATTATCATCGAAACCAAAAACTTAACCAAGTAAGCTTGAGTTCTTATATTTGGCATCATGTTAGTTTCTGACATAGATAGGAAGGTATGCTGCAATTTTCAAAGAGATCGGTTAGGTGTTGCTTGACCTTTAACCTGCTACATCTGTGGATTATATCCTCAAAAGTTATTGCTCACAGGGGCAAGAGATCTTACCTTCTTAGGATTTGGATGTGAATTCATCGGAATGTGAACTATCATTTCTTGGTAGCTGAATTCATCTCTCTCCGTGACTTGTATGACACCATCTAAGACTAAGACGTTTCCATAGTTTGTACTGCAAAAATAACGGGGAAAAAATGTTAAGATCATTAATGTCTGTATGATCATTAATAGGACCTTTCATCCTACACTAAGATGGTTATGTAGTATGAGAAGTAAAAACTAAAATGGTGGTAAGACCTTTCATTGCATCTATAGGGTACCGTCTCATATCATACCTGAAACTTACTTTCATACATTTTTTAATCAACCAGACCCAGGGGGAAGGATAGGGGTGTGGAGTGTACAACCCTTCCCATACCTCCGGGTTCAACTTCACAACAACAACAAATTCTGGATGAAGATGCCATAGGAGTAGTAGGTAAGCCAGAGCAAGGGCTAGGAATTGGAGGGAGGGAGGGAGAGAGGAGGGAAGGGGGAAGGAGGGGGAGGGAGGGTACAGTCACAGCACAACATGGCACATGAAAACGTAGAAAATTAAGTAAAAATATTTTTTATCGTACTACAATATATTTCACATTATGAATCACAACTTGACATGGTAAACTACAAAAGGTAAATTGTCCCGACTGTTTGAATATATATAACTCTTCTGTCCCTCTTTGTCCAAAGAATACAACGTTGACTGTATTCAGATATGTATATTAGTGAGATGAACTCAATTCATATTGTTTCTTACAGTTACTGTACCTCACCTCTTAAAGACTAAGACATCTTGGAATGCGGACTGTTCGTGAATGAGTACTTCTTCAACCTTCAAGCTCATAGACTGTCCCGGCCATAGAGTGCTGACCTCTGTAAACCAGCCGTTCTTGATGAGGTCCATCACTTTGAAAGGAAAATCAACAACGTATGAAAGTATTAGTCGGATAACCCAAGAAAGCAGGCAAATCTATTTCATTTTTAAATTATAACCAGAAAATGAACACGTTTATTCATAGTGTGGTAAGCCATATATATGTTAACATACTGTACTTGAACTTGTGCACACCAAAATGAAGAGGATTTTCTATTGACTAATGCGGCAACATATAAAGGAAGGTATATCAGGAATCAGTTATCATTTTGAGAAAGTTTAAGTCTGTTTAGTGACATAGTATAACCAGAAAGCCAGTTGGCTTTGTGATTCCTTGCCTTACAATTTGCTCAAATTTCAAAATAACTGTCTGACTAATGTAGAGCAAGTCAGTTAAATTTGTCCAAGAATTAAGTGAGAACCAGAAAAGATCAGAGATTTGCAACTCTTATTTGTAGCACTCACTTGTGGGCATAGCATATTTCATTCACTGATAAGGATTTTACAGTTTAGAATTTTTATTCTAAAATGTTTTAATATCCAGAAAGAAAAGTCTTCCTATCTGAAATATAGACACATAGATACAAGAACATTCCTTTTTCCAACTTTGAGCCAGTAAATCCCTTTAATAATAGTTATTAATTAGAGTACATAACATTATTTAAACACTGTGAAATATTTTCACAACCTATCAGTGGCGGAGCTATAGGTATTGGTCAGGGGGGGCGAGAATGGTCTGTAGGGGTGCCTTCGACACTATCTCAGCGGAGCGCCACCACAGGTAGGCGCGGAGCGTACAGACATTTTTTGAGTAAAGATACTCCCTAAAGCGCCGGAAATGACCCTTTCCTGGCCTTGCTATAATTTGCAGATAATGTGACAAATGTCAATAGGTAGATGAGAGCGCAATAAAAAAAGTCAATAATCGCGAATAAGTAAAAAGTGGTAAAAAGCTGAAAAGGGCGCCAGCAGTACATTTGAGTCCATCAGGGGGGGGCATCCGCCCCACCTGACTGTATGGACGCTCCGCCACTGCAACCTATTGCTAAAGCAAAAGTCATCTAACTAAACACAGAGAAAATGGCAAATTTTGAGCCAATTTGAGATAACCTATTGACCCCTTGAAGCTCAGAGGATGAAAACTGATAACCAGTTTTCAGAGCAGGTTTAAGAAATTGGATCTTCTTAAATAATCAAAATTTGCTATTGCATTTTACATATTATATTGGCTTTGCTTTTTGGGATACGTGTACTTTCAAAGCCGCCGGTTTCAGCAAACAGAATAAAACAGGACCTCTCGACCCGCAAAAACTCACCTGGGCACAACGCTACTTTGCTAAACGAAACAAATTTAAAACGAAGCCTCCTGTAGGGCTACAACAGCTACATACTGTAGACGGCCTACAATATAATGGTACTGTACAAGCACTGACACTTCCCCATGCTACTCTAAGCCTGTGTCTCTGTTGACTTCTATTACCAGCAACTTGCAACCCTAAATGGGAGCAGGAAATATTGCTTTCAGTCATCCATACGTATCCTTTACACTGGTACGTAGTGAAGTTTAATTCATGAAGTACTGTAGTATTGCAGCTGTTAATCAGAGTTGTAGTGGTTCCCTACTCATTCTTCAATTCTAACAGTAACTAAGCCCTTATAGAATAACACTCGTAATCATAATTGGATTTCAATAGTACTGTGCAAGAGCTACTGTAGGACAAAATTACATACTCGTTCTCCACCTAAGAGGTTTGACGAACTACTTGTACTCAGTCTCATGCTGTTGTACTCAATCTCATGCTGTTTAACTCAGTCTCATGCTGTTGTACTCAGTCTCATACTGTTGTACTCAGTCTCATGCTGTTGTACTCAGTCTCATACTGTTGTACTCAGTCTCATGCTGTTGTACTCACTCTCATACTGTTGCACTTATAGTAGTCACATGCTGTTGCACTTATAGTAGTCTCATGCTGTTGTACTCAGTCTCATGGTGTTGTACTCAGTCTCATGTTGATGTACTCGGTCTCATAATGTTGCACTTACAGTAGTCTAATGCTGTTGTACTCATTCTCATACTGTTGTACTCACTCTCATACTGTTGTACTCAGTCTCATGTTGTTGTTCTCAGTCTGATACTGTTGTATTCAGTCTCATACTGTTGTATTCAGTCTCATACTGTTGCACTTACAGTAGTCTCATGCTGTTGTACTCAGTCATAAAGCCCCAAAGATATACTGGTTTGGGTATTAACGACTAACAATAATTACCTGTCTCCAATCAACAAAATATGCAGTTTCCCACCTACTAAACCTAAAAATCATTGTAGAATGACCCATATATGACCACTTTCTGGTCACACTCCTCTTCCTTCCAAGTCTATCATTCAGAGGTTGCAAAAAGTACACAATCATTCTCATACTTTGAGCATTGTAGTACTCATGGCGCCCTTGTACTCACACTGGTATTCATACCAAGGAAGTTCTACCATTGACTTCCGTTCAATCAGTTTTGAAATACATGATAACAGTGATATAGGGCGATGATTTTGATAAGAAATCGTGTCACCTTTTTTGAAGATAGGTACTACTTTTGCGGCTTTGAGTTTATCAGGAAATATGCCAGTTATTAAAAG
Source organism: Apostichopus californicus (assembly GCA_020650975.1). Lineage (NCBI taxonomy): Eukaryota > Metazoa > Echinodermata > Holothuroidea > Aspidochirotida > Stichopodidae > Apostichopus > Apostichopus californicus. Next base: position 2,972 of record JAIPMN010020337.1, on the reverse strand, counting down.
AGATATTACAGATATGAGTCATGGGTTTGGCAATAAAATGAATAACATGTTTGATAATACCTGCTTAAAACCATCGTAACCTGCTGCCTTATTTTGATTTTAAGTTGGAGCTTGCTATTTTAATGAACTCAGCTTCAGTAAGAGGATAACTGAAAATAGAACAGCTGTTTATGGGCAGATTTCATAGTAAAGGGGTCCAATTACAAGTACTTTTCAAATATGAGTTGAGGTAATGCAACATATACAATTATAAAAAAATATGTGATACCAGAATAATACAGTTATATGATTGTATAAATAAAAAAAATAATAATCTTTGTGTGGTGTATTTTTTTATCTGTGTCCCAAGTCTTTTTATTGTGGAACTATATATTCTGGACGGACTAGGGCCCCATATGTTTATACACCTCAATTTCTTGAGGCCTCCCTTTTTAAATGACCCACTCCTTCAAATATTGTGCACCATTTCTTAAAACAGAATAGTAGAACAAAAACAATAGTTAGTTTTGGTTCTACTCCCCATTCAATTTTCAATAATCAGACATTGAAATTCTTTACCTTGGAAGTTCTAAAATTTGGGATCTGGAGGGACCTTTTGGACCCCGTAACCGTGAAATCTGCCTATGCTGTAATTCATGTGAATGAATTTTTCAGCATTGTTCTTACTTTTAATCTGACTGGCAAGTTCCTGGCCCAAGTTACAAAAAAAATTGTTAATCTTATTACAATAGTATAATTTCTTTGAAAAAACGAATAATCTGGTTAAAGTTTGTTCCGGTATATAGTATAGGTTGACCTACTGTCATTAGTATTGTTCTTTAGGTAGCGTCTATAAAGCTGATTTTTCCTCTTAACGGATATAAAGATTCCATTAGTTATCCAAGGGTGTTTCTTTTTCCTCCTTTTTGTTTTACTGATGTTATGCAATGGAAAACAGGTATTGTACGTTGAATTAAATGAATCAAAGAAAGCATTAGAAAGAAGTGTTAGCGTCAGGCTTAGTAAGCACCTCATCCCATGTTTTACTTTTAATTTCAGAAATAAACGTATTAATGTTCTTATTGCTATAGTTACGGACTAGCAATGGGTTATACCTGACTGTACGCTGATTCACAGGGGCATGAAGGAAAATAGGAAAATGGTCACTAATATCTGTAATAAGTATTCCAGATGTCATTGGAGAATCAACATTGGTTAAGATGTTGTCAATTATGCTGGCAGAAGATGGACTAACCCGAGTAGGTTTAGTTATTGTGGGATAAAACCTGCTTGAATGAATAAGGTTAATAAAGTCAGTAGATATGCTTGCTTTAGATAATTCAATTTAAAATCTCCCACAATATAGGTACTGCAGTGGTCATTAGTGCATATTTAAATAGAAATCATCATTCCAACTGTTGGGAGGTCTGTATACACAACCAACCATAAGCTTTACATTACTAGGTGTATTCGTTTCAATGAATATCGCTTCAATAGAATTGTTTAAATTAGACAAAATCTGTAGGGTGTTTAAAATTATAGTCATTATTTATAAAAAGGCAAACACCACCACCCCTTCTTTCATTACGATGCTGTTCAATTAGTGTGTAATTGTAAATCTTAATAAGAGGACATTTGTAGACCAGGTTTCAGTAAAATCAATTATGGAAAAATCTTGATTTAACAAAGAGATAAATTGAGCAATATCGGAAAAATGTTTCTTTAGACTACGACTATTGTGATGTAGTAGTGATAAACACTTATGGGGTGGTGAGTTATTAAAAGAATCGATGCCATAGTACTTATTATTACATTCGCTCATGTCTTCTGTGAAATTAGTGTTAAAAAGCATAATGGCTAGTAGAAAGTAAGGTTTGATTGTCATTTTCACTTTAATGAATTGAGTCCAATAGTAATTTCCGTTATTAGCAGTTCCTGTTTGTCCTTCCTCCTTAGTGCGGAAATTGTAGGTTTTCTCAATCGCCGGTTGTGTGGTTTCCTTTTGTTGAGTGGTTAACTAGAACTTCGGTACAGTGCAGACTTAATCGGTTGAAACTGCTCTAGAGCTTCAGTCTTGTGTGTTCTGTTGCCCAGGATCACGTTCTCGCGGGTTGGGAATTTGATGTTGCAAGTAGGTTTTCTTTCTGCGTTTTATTATATTTATCTGGTTTGGTTTGGTCTGTCTGTTATTGCTATTTTCACTTTGTCTTTGCTTTGGTAAATCTTAGCTTTCTGTGTCCATGACGATGTCTAAGTTTGATCCAGTGGCCTGATCTGTCACTTGACTGTCTTTTCTGGTGTCTCCTTTAAGGTTAGGTTGTTTGTGAACTTCATCAATTGTTCCCTTGAATGGATTCTCTTATTGTCTCTTTGTCTTGCTGATCCTCCATCCTCTCTTGCTCGTAATCTTCTTCATGAATATTCAGTGCAGTTGAAGCTTTTGTTGCCATAGCGATGACAGTTAAAGCACCTTTGTTGATGGGCATCTTGATTCGGAGTGTCCCAGCTCATCACATTGTTTAAATCTATAGTTTGGGCAGTTTCTCATTACAGTAGATGATCCCCTCTCACAAGCAATTGTTACAAACCCTACTTTGGCCATTATGTTTGAGTCTTATATGAATGCCTCCAATAACAACAGCATATGGTAGACTTTTTACCTTGCTTGGTAATTCAAGCCGCACAAATCGTGTCCCATTTTGGATGTTGGGAAATTCATTGTAGAATTTGTAAGTCCATTCAGATCGAATTTTGCAGCCAAGTTCTGTTAATTTGTCGGTTAGTTCAGAATCATCAATAAAAACAGGGACGTTGAATAAACTTACATTCAATATATGTCTTGTTCCAGGGTTGGCCGGTTTTTACCGGGCGGTTTTTACCGCCTGGTAAATACCAGGTATTTACCGGTTTTTACCGGGAGGTTTTTCCCACCTATAAGTGGGAAAAACTGGGAAAAACCTCAAATTATATAGAATTCCTAAAAATTCATGTGG
>JAIPMN010020336.1:0-11003 GCA_020650975.1 Apostichopus californicus | reverse complement strand
ATCAAAACATGGGATCTCAAAATAAAGGATGTTGAGAAAACTTTAGAGCAGCTTAGAAGGCCTGGGAAGTGTCATTTCCAACGATCTAGGAGGCCTTTTTAGCTAAAACTTTTCGGTACGCTGCGCGCCAACTCATGGTGGCGCTCCGCTTAGATAGTAACAAGAAAATGGTCAAGCCCCCCGGGAAATGTTCAAGCCCCCCAGCGCCCCCCCCACTGAAAAAATCCTGGCTACGCCACTGCCAATGCGTTATCTTTTGTGATCTAAACATAGAATAGTGAGTCAACCTGTTCTATGAAAGCCCTAGCGCGTTGCTTGTATGAAACTATTAAAACACGTCTTGGGAAAAACTAGATAATTACCAAGGATGTAAGCCAATGTCCTCGTGTATACACATTCATGCACACAAGGACATTCAACAATGATTACGTTTGTCTTCACTAACTACAGCAATACTCAATTGGAGGATTCAATATCATTTTTACCCACGGCGTCCGACGAAACAGTTATTATTGGAGATGCATTGTTTTACTATTTTAATAATAGCTTCTATAGATGAATAATTAAAATTAATTCATTATATTTTTTAAATTTATTATTTAACCATGTAATTAAAGCTGTCTATCAACAAAAATTTAAAAATAAATTGTAGGCCTTAAATCTGCGTTACTACTTTATTTGAAATCGTCGAAATAGGAGAATACGGAAATGTGGGAAATGAGAAAAACAGCTAAGTTTGAATTCATTTCATCATGTTGTTTATTTGAAGCTGTCAACAAACTGCGTGAAAATACTAGCAATGTTTGATAATACGATTTAACTTCGTCGTTGAACGTTTGAGTTCTATATTAGAGTGCTATATAGAGAGTATTGACGTCAATGACATCATAGGTTAATATATCCTGATATAAATGTTTCCAGAACACAGTGGACCTGCATGCACTGTCAATAATTACCCATGAATATCACCTACCGCCCGAATCGCCTCTCGGATCACTATGGCAACTTCCTTGAATATTAAACTCGATGAATCGATCGAACTGATCGATCATTATTGATATTGCCTACCTATACAGGAAGTGCCTTGTCGACTGTAACCATCTTTACAGGAACACCTGTAGGACCTTTGGGTATGCATACATACGGCATTTTCTTCACAGCTTTGGTCATCAATACACTCGTCTACCTCTGCAGCAGTGGGAGAGAAATGAAGGAGAAGCGGTGGCGGTTGAAAAGCGATGAGGCATGCAAGGGTTAAAGGTCAATGAAGGCAAACTTAACAATGCATATAGTAACTATATCAAAGAAAACATCAACATAAGTGCACGTGAACTTGTAAGCAGCTACCTGTGTGTATTCGAAGCTCAACCGTAAAATGTGTACTGTGCACTATGAAACTATACTTGCATCATATCACACATGCTCACATGAATGGTCAGTGAATAGCTTATGTTATCTCTGAGCATGCAACAAAGTAGTTCTCTCTTGCAACAACATTACCCCTTCAAACTCCCTACTAACCCCTGTTAAGCCCGTCGCCGTATATTTACTCGACTATTGTATACATCAACTTGCACTAAGTTTGGTTTGACGGAAAGTCATTCTATGATCTTGTACTATAGAGTACAGCGCCGGGTACATATACGAGTCAATAAGAAGCTCTGGACTTAAGGTCTGTTTTCTCAGGTTTAAGATCGCAGACTGCCTGGTCACCCTATAGAACGCCGCAATATTTAAAGAAACAATGTGCAATTATATACCATATACGTGTTGAAATGGATTATTATGGATGTTATTTGAGACTGACCGTCATCACTATGCAGGTGTGTAGCCTGGCTGTAATTGACAATAATGATAAGACTGCTCGGTAAATTTAGAACATTTCCGATTGACTTTCTGCATGAGAATATAAAGTGTCTGGGCGACAAACTTAGAATAGAATTAAACCAAACCATACTAGTTAATTAATATTAATCTAGTGAAGTATTCTTCGGAGATTTTCAATCACTCGATAGATTGGAGTATTGCCGAAACAATGAACTATCATAAACAGCTGGTTTGAAAGAGAGTGGCATTTCTTTGTCTGTATGAAAGTGGTCACCCAAAAGAAACTCAACATCTAAGTATCCACTACCAAGCATAACCCATATCTAAATAGATTCATTAGGAGTGGTGAGCTAATGAAACTATACGCATACACGGAATTGGTTCATCATTCCAATGTTGTTGTTTTGAAGTAAAAAACTCTCGTTATAGTAAGCTTCTTTATTTCATTTTCATATCATTTTTCTTTACAAGGTCTCAACGTACTTGCTTTCAACATATCCTTTTGAGTAGAATGGGTTTATATTTCTCAACAGCATTTACACTACAGAGTCACTCGAGTAAAAACAAAGATGACGTGACGACAGACATCCTTTAAGTTTCGGTCGATTTTGTTTACAAGGAATAATGTTCCTTATATTTGAATGTAGAACCTAACCTAAAATAAAACTCATTCGGAAGAGAATTAAGGAATGAAATATTAAGGTGGGTTTTCCACCTAATAGTGCAGAATAATTCTATATTCTATAAGTGTCACACCGTCTGCCTACGGGATATCGCCTTTAAAAAGCAGCTCGTTATTGTTGCTGTAAAACCAACCACATATACTCACATTAAACTTTATAAAATGAACACGCTTTCTTGGATCTTTCTACAAACTGACTGTTGATTGACGAGCAATTTTGTTTTTGTCTGCCACTCGATTTTAAACAATGTTTCAAAAACATTTATTATATTGATATATTGCTTTAATTACTTTCTAATCATTCCTTGTAGCGAAGCTAATAAACTGAATTCTCATCATATCGTGGAATAGAATGATATCATTTCAATGGAACAAATTCATCCCAAATCACTGCTTCGATATTGTTTCCGTAGAGTTTTGTTTTTATTTAAATGTTCTCCTCATGATATCGTAATGCACCTTTAACTGCGTAGTTTTCATAAGAAGTAAACAACAAAATTGTCGCGAACCTTGAAACAAACTCTGATAAATTCAGAGCTTAATTCAGAGGTAGACTTAAATTTCCAGGCACGAAAGTTTGCCCATCGAGAAGCAAGGGGTTTTCGTGCTGTTATGAAGTGAACTGCTTTGAAGTTTACCTCTCAACACTGCCAGTATCTGTGAAATCATTTACTTTGCCTGCGGTGTCCCTTAACGTCTATCATGTTCAATTATAATCAAGCTTTTGTCAGGGATGGTTTTCGTCTAAAAGAGGAAACATTCACAAACTTGAGGAATGCGGTGAATTTATCGAGTACCTCTATCTCTTTCGTAAAAGGAGAGAGTTTTTATTTAATTAAGGGAGAAAGAGTGTAAATTTCCCTTTTGAGAAATTTCGGAAGTAAACCTGCTTGTTTACATATCGCTTGCCAGGTGCGTTATGATACCGTATAGCCCCTCGATGTCCGGTGTGATTATCGTCATTGTTGATAGTTAATGAATACATGTAAGACTTAACATTCCCTCACTCATTAATAAACAAAACGTGTTGCATTCTGGACATTTTACGAAATCTTTGCAAACATGAAACCTTTTACCAATTATAAGAGTACAAAGATTGAAATTTCCTTGAAGCTACGGTAGTTCTAACATTTTTCTTTTTTAGTCTTCAATCAGACAACAGGAATTTCATGGTTTTGCTATTTCCTTACCAATCTAATACCCCCAAAGGGTTGATTATTACTATAGGACAACTATGTGCGTTAAGGGTATAATACCGGCATACAGGAGACCAATACCGCCCAACCTATCAACGATTTGGGATCCTGGTAATAGCAACTAAAGAATATAGGGCTACCTTGAGGTACTGATTCATTTTGATATGTTGTTTAACCTTATATATCTCTTCTACCAGCGCTGGTTGCATTTCACTATTAGCTTTGGACAAATAATCCTTAAACATCTGCTCCTAACCAATTTAGATCTCTGTACTACTTTGACAATATTATTTTGTCAATTCATCAGATTCAACACAAACCTCAATAGGAAAAAGACTTGTATTTTCTCAAGTAAGATGTTTACATTGCATTGCAATTTTCACATGCATGTGTCGCATCTCACCATGCACTAGTGTTCTTTTATGTTCATATGTACTAGGTAGAAAGAACATAGTTTGGTTGAGTTACATGATAGGATTAACATGAACAGTTAGGTCTCCATTGGGGAGCCACGTTATCATTAAATTAGCATTTACAGAGCATTTCAGATCTGTCATATTTATTAAAGCTGAATATGATGAAATAGCTATAAAAACATTACTTATTTCTCTCTTTTTTTAAGCTGGATTCTGTTGTAGGCCACTTAAAGAATAAATATGCTGCCTAACATCATCTTTCAACGGAGACTTATGTTCTTCGTGTTCTCTCTATCACACTGAAATCCGATAAAGAAAAGAGTAAATAAGATTTGCCACGACATGAAAGAATTTTCAGACATTGACTTCGAACGATATTATACCAAATCAAATGAATGCTGAAGGTGACATCTTTACGGTCGTGCAGCAAGACAAATAGATATTGACAATTTGCGGTGATCTTAGATACGGATGGCCGCTGAGTCGTGGTCAAGACGGTTTCAAGAAAAGCCGAACACCCATAGGGGTATTTAAATTGACTCTATTTTAACGGATTTAGAATTTTCTGACACTTATGATGTGCGTGAAATGGCCTTTCCACGGGCGGAGGTTATTTTTGGGTTTTATGAACGGCAGATGCGGCGTATTCATTCCATCGTAGTACTTCGATAGGAGACCATTCTAAGACGTTTTCTTGCAGTATGAAACATGGAATGCTACAACCTTGGTATACTGAATTGCTATATGCAAATTGCAAGAGAATCGACTATTCTTGCAAACTTGAAAATAGGAAAATGAAAATATTATCCCTGAATTGGAGCATGACAAACATCTGAACCTTACTTGTCAGTACTAAGACATTGGACGTAATGCAGTTAAAGCAAGTATGGCTACTGTCTGATGGGAATCACGTGACTGTAGCTTTACAGACAGTCTGACCAAGGGATCATCGGTTTTCTATGGATGATATACAACTAAAAGTTTGTGTCATAAATGTATATTCCGAAACAAAAAACATTCCCTGCCGTTTTAACAAGAAGATCAAGATCTTTTGAATTGCTATGATTTGATAATTACCTGTTTCTAATAGTGAAATTCCAAGCTTTTTTCAATAACCTCATCGGTAAAAAGTGATTAAACTAACATTTTATCCGACATTAGGTGTCTGTGCTGATTGATATACAGGCTGATACGTATACCATTTACTAAACTTATTTAAAGAAACACGACGAACAAGCCTTCTTGCAGAGGTAATCCAGTGTGATATTTTAACTATATATGAACTAGGCCCAGCTGACTTACTGGTAGTTAAATATAAATATGTGTTACAACATCAACAATACATGTGTGAAAATAGAAAACGGCGTCATCTAAAATCTACCTTACTCCCCTCTCCAGGACGCTATATATGAGCCTCAAACCGTCAGGAAGTATTAACATTGTTACTTGAACCTGCTTTCGGAAGTGTTATCACTCAATCACTCGCCGCAGGGTAAAAATGGCAATTCTAAGAGGGTAACCCTGGGGTGCCAGCGAAACATGAGGTAAATTCTCGCCAAAACGACCACTTCTGCAGTGATGTACTAATTGCAGAAGATTGACGCTGTCAGAACAACTTAGGGCGATATGTACTGCACACATACCGTTTATTTTGATGTTTCCGTCACATTGCAGACAGTATTCTTAGAAAGTACTACTAGAGATGTCCTTCAAATAAATACCCTATACCAGATCCGAAGGGTCATGCCACTCCCAAAAACAACCATAACGCCTTCACGTCCTGTGTATCAATGATAGGTTTACTAGCAAACACAAGTTTACGTGGTTGATATTTATATTTAGTTTAGATTTAACATTGTATACTCTAAGTTTAATAATCAGCATGTTCAAGAGTATAGCAGGCTCTGACACTTAAATACGTTTTGTGTACTATAAAACAAATCACTCCTAACCCTTAGGAAAACTAGCAAGGTTCACTGTGCTGACAATACACCCTTCTCAGTTCAAGTCATTGATCCAGTCCAAACCCGCAAACATGTTGACTGTGATGTCATGATGAGGGTTTTCTAATATCACCATTCTAATTAAAAGAACAGATACTGCATTGGGTGTTAGCCACTTTTCCCAGGAGTAGTTTAGTAGATAATGCAAGATAACTAATTGTAATGTTATGTAAATTTGTTTATAAATAAAACTCATCTTCTAGCTTCAAGTTGATTGGATTAATACTCGCGATAGCCTTCAGGCTAGTTATTATTTAAGTTTTATAGAAGGAGTAAACGATAAACATAAGGAGTAAACGAGATCCAATTACATGCGGAAATACAGAAGCAAGTAGAATTAGTTCGTGGTATCATCCACAGCAGTGGGTCTGCCCCTCTACCCCGTCCAAATTGAAAATACTGAGCCAAACAGATAACTTAAATTCTTTAAAAAGCTTAATATCTTGAAATAGCTAGACCAGCAATTGACATACATCAAAGACAACTCTAAACAGTATTTAGCGATAAAAGATATCAAGATATCACTCCAAATGAAATCGTTTCACGTCTAATTACACAAAACAAATCTCATTTGTTGATATTTCATTGTCAGTCAAGAGTTTAAGAAATCATCTCATTTTGTTTGATCTTTAAATGGCAGGGTTTGATTTTCCAATAAAATTGATTAGCACAGCATGGAAACATCAATAGACAAAAGAGGAACCATTGCACAATTAGAAAAGAATTTACTCACAAAACTCTTTACCCTCCGAAGATTACTGAAGAAGAACCTAGCGACAAAGGTTAGGACCTCATGTTGTGCCGCACTACACAGTCTTTTACTAAACAAACATGAGTAAGAACTACAAGGGTCTTCGGAATCAGACATTTTGAGATGAAAAGATGCCGAAAGTAAACCAGATTTGATCCAAGAAGCCAAGAACCTTTAGGCGCATGTTCCATACGTGAATGGAATAGTTTCTAACACGGCAGGACGTACGTAAATAGGTATGGGAATTATTTCTTAGATGATTTCACACGTAACTCAAACCGGAACACGATGGTGCAGCCTTGTCTCCCGGTCCTACGAGGAAACATTATTTAATCACGTGAACAAATTTATACATCTTCCCAATTCCGTAGACCCCTCAGCTACGATATGAATATAATTGACTATCGTCTGAAAACTCAAACAACCCATCTTTATGAGCCATGACCAATTCAACCAAGTTGCTCATCAATTTTAATTTTCCTTTCACAATGTTGCTTCTACATTAATCATGCAGATATTTCTAGTATTAGCTTTCGTAAATGCATACAAGTTTCAGCTCAACCTCCCATTCCCACCCCCCCAAACAACACGTATAACTAGCTGAGCTCATGGAGGGGGGGGGGTGAGCTAAGGAGGGAACAGGCACTGGACACGTGCTTTTTGAGAGGCCCTTGGAAACTAGAGCCGTAGATATATATCTATACGGCTCTGTTGGGAGCATGATGCAACTGCACATTTGCTCCACAGACTTTATGTATCAACCACATAGCGAGTTAGTGATACGTTGTGATGGTGGCATCGGTTGAGAATCGGACAATTTCCCAATTAAAGTCCCCACTTTGCAGGCCCGTATTACCCTGCATATCTGAGACGAACACTCATAACCTATTCTACCACTTACAAATGTTTATTAGATTTGTTGGTGTCACATACTCGAGCAAACGTTATTTTCCTATGCGATCCAAAGTTAACTCTTTCATTACCATTTCGAAGCCATTACTTAGGCATCAGTTGCTGCATGTTGTTGTCTGTCATGAATAATATTTCTTCTATCAGATAAAACTACCCGGCACATCACTTTAAAACACACAGAACACACACACTATGAACAGGAAACAGAAGGAAACCGTGTACGAATCGTCCCGTCTCATTAATTTGGTCTACCGATGTCACATTTCAATCAGACAGGGAATCTTATGTTCAAACTGCATAAGCTTGTGTCAAACAGGTTTCTTCTTTTAAATTCAAGTATTTGTACCTGTAGCTATATATCTTTTTTCTAATAGCTAATAGTATAAATCAATGTATTCTGTCGACTGATTTAACATTTGTAATAGTTTCTTCCTTCGGCTATACATGTGTTTGTACAGCTGATTGTATAGCGCAACTGGGTCATACATGACATCATATTGGTGTAAACAACCCGTTACCGTCTCAAATCGTCCACAACTAACACGTGTTACTAATAATCTACGCACAATGTATCAACTTATCCAAATTAGCATCTACGTGTGTTAGAGAATAAATGCAACTTGATCATGGGAAACATTCCAGCTTGAGTTTATTACGATAAAGTTACATTTCTTTAATACAAGAGAAACAATCGACGCCTAAGTTTGCAATTCTTTGTCGTTTAAATTTATCATTTTAGTGACACCAATGTGGCAACATATGAAGCAGGGGATGAAAACTAGGAGCTCATCATCCTATAAATTAATACAAGTTGACAACATATTCGAATTGGCAACCGCTGTCTACATGCTATTAGCATGGACAACTTTGCCAGGAATATATTTAGTCTGTCCGGACTGGGGTCCTTATTACTGCTCTATACGTGATAAACCAAATCGTAACGAGGGATACGATGAATTAAGCAGTTTGGTTGAATTAACTACCATATGATCCTATGCCACAAAAGTGTCTATTATTGTGTTAATGACACAATGGGAAAAGTTCCTCCTTTTGTGAACACAACATGATTAATGTGTCCATGTGTAGAAATACAACATGATTTATGCGTACATGTGTAGGGACACAACATGATTTATGCGTACATGTGTAGGGAAACAACATGGTTGAGGTGATGTGCAGGAACACAACATGCTTTAGATGTACATATGAAGGAAAGTAACATGGTGTAGGTGTACATGTGTAGGAAGGTAATAAGGTGTAGGTGTACATGTGTAGGAACACAACAAGTTGTAGGTGTACATGTGTACAAACAACATGCTTTAGGTGTACATGTGTAGGGACACAACATGCTTTAGGTGTACATGTGTAGGAACACAACATGGTGTATAGGTGTACATGTGTAAGAACACAACAAGGTGTAGGTGTACATGTGTAGGAACACAGCATTGTGTAGGTGTACATGTGTTAGAACACAACAAGGTGTAGGTGTATACATGTGTAGGAACACAACATGGTGTAGGTGTACATGTGTAAGATTAAAACAACATTCTTTAGGTGTACATGTGTATGAACACAACATGCTTTAGGTGTACATGTGTAGGAGCACAGCATTGTGTAGGTGTACATGTGTAGGAACACAACATGGTTTAGGTGTTTGTGGATAGGAACACAACATGGTTTAGGGGTACATGTGTTATATTATGGTTTAGGGGCACATGTGTAGGAACAAAATACACTTAAGTTGTACATGTGTAGGAACATAATATGGTTAAGATGTACATATGTAGGAGCAAGCATGCTTTAGGTGCACATGTGTAGGAACATAATTGGATTTAGTTGTACACGTGTAGGATCATAAAATGGTTTAGATACATGTGTAGGAGCAAAGCATATACTTGTGTAGTAAATTATTAGGCTATAGTTGTACACGTGTAGGAACATAATATGCTTTAGATGTACATGTGTAGGAACTAAGCATGCTTTAGGTGTACATGTGTAGGAACTAAGCATGCTTTAGGTGTAGGAACGAGGAACACATTCATGTAAATCGTTTACCAAGTCAGGGCTTTTCTGATGAAATTTCAAAATGTTATGAATTATAAAGTGTTATATTTGACAAATACATGTACAGACAACCTGATTGATGTCAATATGATTTTAAGATAAAATAAATTTGAAAATCAGTTGACTCGTGATTTGCTCATAAATTACCCCATAACTTAAAGTAATAAACACATCCAAGTTCATGTACCTCCCCATTATGTAATAGATGGTTGGAACCACGGCTATTTTAGAGACATGTCCCTTGAAACATGTGCGGCTCATCCGTTAATATGGCTGGACGATTGACTCTAAGGCACCGACTAGTCAGGTCGCTCAGATACAGCGCACAACTCAATAGGAAAACATAACCTTTGTGGTCTTAAATAACATGTTTTCAATGCATTTACGTATTTGTCTAGTACCAATGACACTGGGAATCTACCAATGGATTATTTTTAACGTATTGGTCTGCACTGAGAAGTCATATTCCTCGTGAAGTTCGCTTGGCAGGAGCTTAGCATGGATTCACCGTAGCCTATATATATATATTAATTAAAGACCGCATAGAAACATTACCAGCACTTTATTGATACACTGTTCTGCCTTAAGTCATACTTAAAGCTAAAGCAGGCCCATAGCCGTTCAGGTGCACCAGGGTGTGGGGGGATAACCAATGTACCCCTCCTCTTCCTCATTTGGACGTCGCACGAATACATTTACCCTCCTTTAAATTGGTAGTCAGTATTGTCCCCAAATTATAGCATGCTATCATTGCTAGAAGTTTACAAAAAGTACTTTCCTGGTGGTATTTGCTCTCCAAATTGTTCTCAGACATTCTAAATGAAAACACAAGATGTTTGAATGTCCCAGTGAGGTTTATTTCATCCAGGGTGATAATAAAAAAAAGTTTAAGAATTTTGACCAAAGGTGACCAAATATAATGATCTGGCATATTTGGGGCCATAATACCTTTACAAGCGCTGTCTCACTGCCCTTCCGCAATCCGGAATGCCGGGCTACCGGCCCGGGGTCTTCTCTTAGTGACTTTGCATTAAGAGGATGTGTGGAGAAGTAGTCATATATTAGGTTGACTGACAGGATCGTATTGGTTCACGGGATAATGATAATTCCTGTAAACACACATTTACAGGAGAACGGACGAAAATAAAACGA
>JAIPMN010020335.1:0-15449 GCA_020650975.1 Apostichopus californicus | reverse complement strand
GCACTTCATTCAGGTAAATAATAGTAACCTTCAAAATGCTTCCCGGATGTTTCAGTTGGTATTCCAGGCAGCTGCCCCCCCCCCTCCCCTCCGTAACCTTCATTGCGAGGAGACGTACAAGTAAGACCTCGTAGTCAGAACATTACTGCCTGTTCCTCCCGTCCACGTACAGACTACCTGTCCTCTATTTTTGCCATGACCATGTGTACACAAAACCTTCACAAACTATACTGTACCAAAATATTTCGCTGGCTTAAATTGATCATGGTACCCCACCCACCCCTGTTCAACTCAGAATTACTGGATACAAGCCTTACTAAGTTTTCAAGTTCCTCGGACTTATTTCATTTCTCTTCTGCACCCCCTCCCCCGCCCCCCCCCCGGACTTAAGAGTCAAAGATGATAATCATTAAGTACATATGTTAGATGTACTTGAGGAAAAACTGATCACTTGTGATAATTTCTCTGTGTGTGTGGGGGGGGGGGACTTGTGATAGTTTCTCTATATGTGTCTGTGGGGAGGGGGAGGGGAGGTTGGGCTGGTAGTGGTATCTGCTTGGCGTATTTGGTGACAATTACTCCCTGAGATAAAAAAAATAGACGTATACTTACCATGATCTCGTTACTAAGGCCGACGGGTGGGTTGATGGGTGTAAGGTTCATGACGCCTATATAGACAAACAGTAAACCGATCCCAGTCGCAATGTAATGAATAGCTCCCATCTTGACCGCTTCTGAAATAATCAGCTGTTTTTCTACTATATTAATTACAAATATGTTTACAAACACTCAAGCTAAAACCGACGTTAAAGTATTAAGAGTTTACGATAAAATGAAGCAAAAGAAAGTTTTGAACAACGAGTAGTCATGAACAGTTGTATACTACCGTGTATACTATGTATATAACCTAGTTATTATATACAGTATATATATATAGTTGTCTTACAAACAGCTGTCGTATTCGTGCAGCGTATGGCTAGGCTGAAGAGGTCACACAGAGTCTGCCAGCTTTATATAAAATGTATTCGGTGACATATCAATGCATATCACACCCGGCGTACCCATTTATAGGTAATATATGAATAGCTCAAAGTGACTTTGAACTTTGTCCTAGAGGATCGAGGGAATAGGCAATATAATGAGATCATCAGCGCCCTTCACAGTGTACTAATCTGTAGTCGATGAACTCTGTATGTCAACAAGAATACAAAAATCGCATCACTCGAAACAATTATGTTTATCAAGTCAACGAGAACAATCAATTAAAAATGATACAATGAACTGTTACGCAAGATATTCGCGTATTGCAGATTGATCCGTATAAACTGGTGTCACCATGGAGGGGGGGGGGCATACGTGGACCACATTACCCACCAAAAAGTTGTTCCGTCCTCCTTCCCCGTACCCACCCCTTCCTCAAATGAAAATTTCCCATGTCCAAGAAGTAGGCATAAGGCAGGAAGATATACAACTCTCTGACTTTACTGCTATAATAAGCCTTTATGTTTATTCCAAGTGGACATTTCACTCCACGTCAACAAGCCTCGCGCATGACGCGCTCGCAATGGCACACGTGACACCAGCTTGTATTTTCGCACTGTGTGCCCGCTCAACCCCTCCCACCCTCCCCACTTCCAATGATGTCTGGCGACGCCAATGACCGTATAACTTACCCTTTCGTAATATGGTGGAATCGACTATAACTTGATGTATTTCAGAAAAAAAAACATTAAAACCTATTCCGGAAGTAAATCTCATACAAAACACTGGTCTCGACTAACGAAACTTGACCGAAAATTTCACAACAATACATATTTGTTATTTTGTTTATGTTGAACATATTGTGAAATTTCCGGTAGATTGCGTTGGTAGAGACGATCGTGTCGTAAGAGATTAATTCCGGAACCAAATCAAATATTTTCTCCATCTGAATTGCCGCAATATAGCTTACCCTCGAGCAACTGCTTGGAAGAAATTTTGGAACTAAAATCAGCACAGCATGCCAGAGTCACCATGGCAACAGTTGTGTCACTCTTCGTTTCTCTGTTTATGAAATGATAATACTCAATGCTTTGTCCCATTGTTTACCGGGTCCACTCCATATTTTCCAGTCCTCCCTAATTGACCCTGGCCCAATGCTGCATCTCCCCCCCCCCACCAACCCGACCCCTATGGCGTAGTCCAACGTCGGTACATCTCTAAGCATTCGATAATGAACACACTAGTGCGGTAACTTTGGTATACTGGGTTTTTGTCGAAACAACCAATGGAGTTGCTATCATTGACGATGCAATATTCTATATTAAGTAACACTAGCAAGAAAGAAATTAGCACACACATGCTTGAAATATATTGAGAAAATAAATTGAGGTTCCCTTATGTTATACTCGTCGATATAATAGTCTTAAAATATGTGTTCATTCAGGTGTGAGGGATTTTGTTTACACACGTCAAAAAGGGTTTTGTTTGCAATGTTGACACTAGCTATACGTGGAAGTTTCAACTAACCTTCGACACCTCATTATTAGCTTATCAATGTACTTCTTAAAGTCATTACGCAAGCGCTCCTCAAGAGAGTCGTTTCTGCTCCCAAATAAAAATTAAGGATAGACCTAAGTGAAAAGACACATTTAACAATATTTCAAAATATAGCAAAAGATTATTATTTCTTTTATTGCATTATTTCATCCAAATTTAAATATAACGTTCCTATAAACATATAAACTGCCGGCAAACTTTTTTCCACATGCTCACTTCATCTCAAAAATTCACTGTTGATTATCGGATACAGTTTTACATTAATGCAAATAATATGCAAGTAATATGCAAATAATATGCAAATAATACACAGCATACCGTGGTCAACCTGAAGTAATAAGCGTTCACTTGATATTATAAGATGGCGTCGTCAACCTCCAACATGAATAGTTTTGATCTGTTTTTGACCTGTAGATACCTGCAGGCCTGAAAAGATGGGAGGAGTTGAGTGCGGGGAGGACCCCCACCCCGGAGGGAGGAGGTGAGTTCACGAGGTGCTCTGGATACTAGACTAATCCAAGATGCCTTTCACCAGTACAGCTGTATCCAATATTAATCGATGACGTAACAATTATGCATTGCTCTTTCATACTTTCTTAATGTAATAATAATAATGAGATATTTATCGAATAATATTACTGTAAATTGTCATCTGTACTGCCATGAAATTGAAATAAATGCAATTTTCTAACACTATTCAATAGAACTTTCTATAGGGGGAATCAGACCTGAGCTTTTCTTGTAGAAACTGAGCGATGTTCAATGACAAAAGTTGATGGTCTCAGCGAAGGAAAAATTCTTTGAAATTGGTTGTTTGCCAGTGGATGGGACTTATTTGCTGAATTCGGAATACTAGTGATCATTCTATGACTATCTGGCTTATTCATCAATTCATATTAATTCATATTAATTCATATTCATTCATATTCATTCATATTCATTCATATTCATTCATATTCATTCATATTCATTCATATTCATTCATATTCATTCATATTCATTCATTCATCCATTTATCCATTCATTTATCTGGGATATTTAAGCGCAAGACGTATGTGCTTTAAGAGGTTTATAAACATGTGCATATATAGTTAGGCCTGATCCCATAGACGGCCTCGAATAGACAGTGGCAGAGTTTCCAATTGGGTACAGTACTGAAGGGAAGAAAATTCTCTCCTTAAAAGAGGCGTGTCTGAAGTTTGATCGCCCAGTCAGGATCCGCCCATTATGCATAGCTACTCAAGTCTTTACTTCATCTGGCATTTTAGTCATGTATTCGCTTTATGATAACTTCAAGTTTGATAACTGAAAAAAAAGGATCACACTTTTCGTAACATATAAAAGAAGAAGAAGAAAAAAATTGGGACATTGATGCAAGAAACTGACGATGCGCGATTTCTGAGGCAAACTTAAGCTCGGGACGGCCAGAGAAATGACTACTGCAAATAAATGTATTCTCTGATTTAAAAATGAAAAACAAGTGCTAAGCAATGAGTGAAAAGTTCAATTAACGCAAAGGAAACATGATAAAATAAAATAAGAATAATTGCAGGGAAGACGTTCATCTTTGTTGCAGAACTTAATAGAAATTGCTAACAGTAATACAATGGGGATTTGTCATCACTGATCCCTAACAGTTTCATTAAAATGTTAGTATATTGCATCACTGTACATCAAAACTGTATACACTAACCAGTTCATTTAAAACACCAGGAGCAGATTCATGGTTGGCTCCCCCAACCCTCACACCACCCGTATCACCAACCCTATACTACTGACATATTTGTCCGCTTCCTCTTATCCAGATCTTGGAGAATGCATTACCGAGATCCTTTGTTCCTATATGTCCGGTATCCCATTTTCGGTCAAGTAAACCGGTTTTCAACGACATCAACTTTGTCATTCGGTAACCAGCGCCCCCCCAACCCAACCCTCCCCCTCCCCACCAACCATGAGCTGATGATATAATAACCCGTCGAAACAAATTTCCTATCTATTTTCCTTCCCATTAAACGTAGGCTACCGTGTGATGACTGCACTGAAGAATAGCTATATATCCCAACACCCTATATTTGCCATAAACAAACAAATTATTGGAGGAGAAGCAAATCCAAGCATCATCATTGGTCATTTTGATAGAAGTATTACTGGTCATGAACAGCGTGTCCATATACATAGCAAGCAAACATGATTCAATTTGAGAGATATAACACTAATAACTTTATCCGTGCACGCTCAAAAGGAAAGGGGACTTGAACAAGTCTAAATATGATATCATCGAGTCCCATGCGCTCCATTTATTAGTTCATGATCATGCTTTATATTAACTGTATATATAGGAGGTTTTTACAAATGCTGAATCTAAACATATTATTTTTCATAACACGGTCTTATATTTGGTCTTGGCTTTCTTCTTCTTCTTAATATTATTTTTGCCGTTACTGTTCATAATTCACATCGAAAATATGAAAAGTAGAAGGTTTTTAACCTACACGTGGCCCTATGATGGGAAATATGGTTTTGCTTCTCCTTCAGATTAAAGGCATAATATACCTCCCCACAAAACAAAATAAAACCATCCAAATACCCAGATAAAAATGATTTCTAATATGACGTCTTTTTTTCTGCTTTTTTGTTGTTGTTGCCAAATACATGTCTATCATTCACTATGAGAGTAATCTAGTTTCGTTTATTCTTTCTTGATTGATTAGGTAATGGCGCAGGCTCCCCAGCTCCTCTCTTTAAACCACTACGGAACACAAGAATTAAAACGGCGCAAATTTCAAACACAAAAGGTGTAAGAATATTGACGAGACTATCTCCGAGCGCGTACAAAGTATACATAGCACCGTTCATTATGCAAATAATATCCAATGCACTCAGGAGCCGGTAGTGGTAACGCCCAAGCGCTAGCAGACACCCAGCCATAATCTCAATGACACCGACGATGGCGCGATACAAGTCAGGTGATAGGTCGAGACCAATAGCTTTTAATGGTGATACCGTTGCATAGCGTACGAATTCTTCACTCTGTGGAAGAAAAAGAAGGGGGGGGGGGTAAAAAAAAAAATCAAATTTGTAGTAATGATTTCCTTCTGAAGAATTCCTCCTGGTGGCATTAATATCATTGAAAAGATTCTGAGGCCCTCTATACAAATTGAGGACGGTCAGGGAGAATTTCGGAAATGGTCTCGGTCATGACCCCCCCCCCCACATAATCCAAATATATGAGTACGTGGGGGTAGGGGTGGGATTTGGGTTGCATGGGGGAGGAGTCTTGACCAATATATCCAAAGGTGTAATGGTTGAAAAAGTCTACATAAAATTCATTACCCTGAAGATGATTGCCCATCACCCTTGGTGTCGCAGGACCTGTCTTCGGTCTCATTTAGTACACCAAGTCAGATTTACTTTTTTGAGTTCGAATATAATCAGTGACAAACTGGTGGAACATTGGGTCCAATCACGTCTAAAACATCCCATGTCATACACATTGAGTACGGTACATTTTATAGCTTCCACTTGAAATGTTCAGTGCGAAGCTATACGGGATCCACTAGCATCACAGATATGTAACCATTTAGCTCCCCTTCCCACTTTTCCGAGCTCTCTTCTACCCTAACCCCTACCCCCCCCCCCCGGTCACACCCAGCCCACTCTCTACATGGCCAAAGCTCACACTTTAAAAAAAAGGTCCAAGGGAAGCCTCAGCAAGAGGAAACATCGCACTTCAAAACCCCTTTATCCAACCCCCTTCATGCAACCCCCTTTATGCAACCCGCCCCCCCCCCCCTTCTCCACTCATTCGTCAAGTTACTCAGTGTGATTATAATGTAAATGGAAAAAAAATATAGACAATGCGCAACATTATTTTTTATAGCCAATGTGAAACTTGCAAGTTTGGTGATTCTCTACCAACAGACCAGCTCCACTATTTAGATTTTCTTAATTTGCCGGCAAAATCTCGTTAATATATAGGCCTTGAAGAACTACCAAAAGAACCCGGCCCTTACTCACCATGAAATCATATTCGTGTCCAAAGGGGTTGATCGGTACAACTTTGACGGTTCCCGCCCAGACGAACAGCAGACCAAGAATAATAGCTAAGATGTTTACGGCTCCCATTTTCTCCCTCAAAGTCGGTTCAGTTCCGTATTCAGAAAGCTCGAAAAATTAAAAAAGGAAGAAGAATCAAACGAAATTGTGCAGTACTTTTAAAAGTGATCAGAACACGTATATATCTTATGGTTAATGCTGTACTATGTGATCTAAGACCTGAATGCGGCGTGGTTATATCTAGTCTTGTTCTGTTTGTATGCCACGCGTTCAAATATCATGTGAACGCTATATTATAATAACACAGTAGCGGAATTAGTTCACCATATATAAACCAATCGCGAGTTACGCTAGCAGTATTATCCCGAGCCTGGTGTACAAATCAAGGCTGTAAATGATATTGAACTTCGCTCGTTGAACATCTGGTTAAGATATCCTTTACCTGCTGTTATGTTTTAGAAGTAACCTTTGCGGCATGTTAATCATTAAAGGGGACACACAATTACCATCATCTTTAGCTTATCTTAAAGAGATCTCAGTTTTGTAGAACATGCCAGCTTGTACGGGCATCTAATGCTTCGAAATCAATATAAGAGAATAAGAAATGTTCGAAAATTCCGCAGCTCTTACGGCTCCGGGGATCTTTCCCTTGACCCCGACTGGTGGGGGAGGGGCGCGGAGGGGGATCGATGGACCCTTACACTTCCAGTTAATAAAAGTGATCCCAGCTGAATCAGAAATAGCCCACTCATATAGAGCCATGTAAATAAAGCCTGCAATCTTCGGCAAGAGAATCGCCGATCTATAAATAGGCCTATGTATAGCGCTCTGAACGTTTGCACAGATTAAATGTAGGCCTAAAGAATATTAAAATGTTAGAGTACGAACCAGTATAGATGTAAACAGAATAACAGACCAGCTTTCCTCGTAGCCGACTCCCTGGTCTACTTTAAAGCCCCGGGAATTATGGCAAGCGTTGGACGAGCAATCTCTTTCGAAATGTCTGGAGTCCTTCGCAATTCCAACATTTACTGGTTTCCCTTAGTGATTATATTACCATCCCTCATTGCATCAGTATACTCTTAGCAAATATTAATATATTCAAATTGGTAGTTAATTGTTTAACTTGAATAGCCAAATCGGTTTAACTTTTGTTGTAATAAAAAAAATCAATCTTCGGATCCCATTTACTGATGCTGAAAGGTTTTAATTCCTTTTTACTTGTCTTAAACAATCTCCTTCTCTCTCTTTTTCCATATCAAATTCCAAGAGACGGTTGCATGGATACGCTAGGATTGGCCTCGTAAGTTCGGCGATATGTAAAAAAGTGCTCTGATTTATGAACCAGCATACCAATCCCCCCCCCAACCCCCTCCCACTGCTCACTCGTACGTGTATATAGAGGATATAAGACGGGAGGGACGAGGAGAGGGTACGGGAGGGGGAAGGGCAGGGTTAGAGACCAGAGAGACCAGAAGATCCACATACTAGCTAGAGAACCCAAACTACTAACACGCAACAACATAACTTTATTGTTCTATAAACAAAGACTAGTGGAGGGGAAGATGATTCCGGAAACAAAATAAAAATGAAAGGAAACAACATCCCTTGTTGTGCATGACGTATCACTATTTTATTGTGACGTCATCAGCGTTGTACATAAATTGGAGATAAACAATCATATTTTGTTACACTTAAAAAAGAATGAAGAAAGAAAAAAGAAAGAAGGTAAAATCTACAATAGATTTCGATTGAAAAGAATAACGGTGATCTCAATAAATACGACGTTTATTCTTCACTTTGCGAAAAAAGTCTTCAATAAGAAATTTACAATGTTTTTTTTTTCCTTTGTTTTTTTTCTTCTTTTCATATCAAGCGGTCCATCCAATGGCAGCCTTTGGTCTTGCATTTATTGATCACGTGGTTACAAGGTAACAACAGCTGCATTTATCATACAGTAATTTTAATTTCATCTTAAATACATCTTATTATATATATTTGTCTAGAGGAATTCCTTTAATGAGCTGTAATATCATTTTTCTTTTGAGCAAAAATGCATATTCAACAGTACGATGCATATGCAAAAACTACCTGCTATGCAGGTAAAACATATAATTACTTTCACAAAGAAGAGTTCACTTGCACATATTATACACTTTAAATGGGAAAAAAAATAATAAATACATTGAATGAACAACTTATACATGGAGCCACAAACAGCAACAAATGTCAGTTGCTAATGGCGACAGGAGTGCAGTATTGGGCGTACAGCATGAGTGTATGACTGGTTTGGAGATGAGGGGAGTGGAAGAAACCCATAAATGCTATCTGAAGCTTTTTCAAGGTGGTTATGGTGAGAGCGGGGTGGGGTGGGTGAGGTGTGGGGAGGGCAAATTTGACCCCAAAATTTATGCTACATATCTCTCATTGAGAAATAGACATGTTTCTTACCAACACCGAAAATGGAAATCTACTGAAAAGTTGTTGAAACAGCTCTTTAAAAAAAAAATTAGAGGATAATATTGTACTACTTTGACCAAATGGTTTTTATCCAATTTGAAATATGAGAGGTAGCAAAGGGAGAGCATGGAGGAGTTAAAGGGGTGAGTAAGGGGGCTAGATATAAGGATGGAATAGTTGAATAAATTTGAGGGAGGGGGGGGGGAGTTTGAGGGTGCCAACTTGAAAATAAAGTAAGGCATGAACTTTTTGTTTTTTTATTGTTGTGTGTGTGATCTATCAATATAAAAACCAACACTTGTACAGCCACAGTCAATTCTATCTACATCATGTTTTTGTTTGGGGATGGGGTGGGGGCAGGGTGTTCTTGATATATCTGACAGATAGAAGTCATTGATTTTTTTTGTTACAAGAAAAATTACATGTTAGAGTTTAGCAAACTAATTATATTGAGTAACAATTGTTGCTGATGCAGACTATACCTACGAATAAAACTTACACAAAACTATTGTAAATTTTAGAATACTTTTATGTACTCATCCACAATCACACACAGGGTAATTCCCCTCGTTTTTTTTTTTTTTAAAGTTATTTTTTTTGTGTAAATATTACATCATGAGAGCAAGCCACAATTTAAGAAAGTGATTGTTGTGCGGGGGGNNNGGTAATGACACTGAGAAGGATGTATTATTGATGTATGCAAGCAGTCCTAATTACCAAAAAAAAAAATTTAAAAATCATAATATATTATAAGGAAAAAACAAAACATAAATTAGCTAAATGCCTAGGTCAATCTCAGGATAACAAAATGAAAAAAAAATAATAATTAATAAACAAAAAAATTTGCAATTTATTCAAAATAAAGATGAAATTAGGTATATTAAATTATTATGTAATCTAGCTAAATTTGAACAGAAAAAATAAAATAATAAACTGACCCTATCAGCTATTGGTATATGATTACTTGCACATAGTTTGCGGAAACATAGGCCGTTACCGCTTTTCGTACACTGCTTTGCCGAATAAGCGAGGCAAGCTGCGAGAGACCAACCAGATGCCCATGTCAAGGCATAAAGTCCTTGCTAAAATCTTGTTGGGTGATCACACACCCCTTCTCCCACCAAAAGTAAAGGACAAAAAAACAAAGATACACTTTTGTCCGACCCTGTAAATAAAGTTTAAGGCCTCAAGTATGAAACTTGTTCCCTTTCACCCAGTTCTGATTCCAATCTTTGGTTTCTGCCAGTAAGTTTAACCCCATTTGGATAGTGACTTTCTATTGTATTTAATATAGGATGCCTGAACTCAAAGTTGAGTTTTTATGGCTGAAAGCTGCTTTTTTGCACGTTTTTTTATGGGAACAGGCCGTTACCACTTGTAATTCACTGATTTGCCAAAGAACCGAGGAAAGCTGCGAGAGGCCAACCAGATGCCCATGTCAAAGCATGAAGTTCTTGCTAAAATCTTTTTGGGTGATTAAACACCCTGCAACCCAACATCTGCCACTCCTCCCAGTAAAAAAAAGAAAAAAGAAAAAAAAAGACTGAACCCCAATATGAGAAATGGTTGAAATCTGCTTTTTGCATGTAAGATTCATATAACTAACAACTATTCATGACAACTTCTACCTAGATATACAAGAGAGTTTTTACACCTTTTTGATTGTCTCTGGTTAGGTTGTAGAGAGAGACAGAGGGAGAAAGAAGAAGATGGGAGTTAAACTAAATCATCTATTCTGAAATGAGTAAAAGAACACCAAATGGCTCCAACTCAAAATTTAGACATTTTACACAAATTTGCAGTGAAACAGTTTCAAGTAACATTTTGATATTAATGAGTAGTACGTACCTTACGGTTTTTGTTCTTAACATGTGAATTATTTTGCAAATGGAAAAACTGGGACATTAAGCCAGATTTAAACTTCTTGTCCCTTAGGATGATTCACGGTTATATTCTTGATAAACAAGTTGGAAAGTTGCTAAATCTGGAGAAAGTTTTGAAAGAGCCAAAAAAAATATTTTGATACGAGATGACAGTTTCATTTTAAACGTTTCAACATCTTTACGTTTTGGATGACTGTGTTATGTTACATGAAATATTGACTTGAAAACGTGTGAAACAGGGCATACATACAAACACCCCTACATACATACATACATACTTACAGACAGACAGACAGACACATTCACAATCACAGACAGACAGATATTAGCACCACAGAAAGGCAGACCAGCCAACTATCAAATTTTAAAGTTAGTGTCAACCGTTTAACAATATTTTCTCTACGTTTCCAAAGAAGACTTTTAATTGTGCATCAATCCTTAAAAATACCAACAAGGATATGAAGTTATTTCCAAGTCATGCACCCCAAGTGCCCAACCAAGGGGTTATAATGCCAAAAAAAAAGAGGAAAAAAATGGAATTCCTCTCCCTTCTTTGGTATGAAATGGATATCTACAAAACAGAGCGACATATACAAATTATGATAATTAACATCAATTTAAAAAAAGTAACAAAAATGATCTTCCTAAAGTCCTTCTTCTCCCTGACCCCCCTCCCTACCCCCTCTCTGACCCCCTCCATGACCCCCACTCAATGACGATCTTGCAAAGTATCCTTTTAGTTTCAGTTGACAATCCGGAGCAATTCAAGGGTTTGCTTCTTGAAAAATTGGAGACTATTTTCCAAGTACTACCAAAATGACAGATATTAGAAAAATTCCTTTGAAAAAAAATATATATATCACTTTTTGAGGAATACAGGTCCTACTATTTGCTAATGGTACCATCCAGTCCAATCAAATTTTGGCAGTGATTCCATTATTAATTAATTAATGGGATATGTAAGTCAGAAGCTATGGTAAACTTGCCCGATATGTCACAACTGCACCGGGTCCTAAGTTGGAGGTTATCCCTATTATTCAACACTTGTCTTGCTAGTGCTACCAATCATAAAAAAAACCATGGTACCTTGTAAACTATGAAACCTGGAACCACTGGAACTATCCGGTTCTAACTATGTGGGGATCTCTATTTACCAATGTTGCTTTGCTTAGGCTTGGGGTACGTGTTCAAACACCGCGGTACCCTTTTATAAAAATAAAAGTAAACGTCACACACGAACTAGCCAGTTACCAATAACAAAATCAAAGTTACTTGTGAACCGTAAAACCAGGGATACCATGATCTGAGCAATTCAACCCCACCATACCATAGGTTCTGCCTACCATGTTAACACAGCCAAATTGTTTCTAATCCAGATATTACAACTAAAACAAACCTCCAATAAGTCAACTTTCAAATAAATTCACTGAAAATTAAATCAAACAGAACTTCTCAATTGAACATGCGCATGACAACACTCTCACCGCCAGCCCCCACCCCTTCTCTGACAAACACTGTTTGATGACTGTCCAACCAATTTCTGTTTGTCTCCCTCTATTTGTTACTCAAATTGTCAGACCAATGGTAGTTTTCCCTCCAAATGAATATATAACTTTTTTTAAAAAACAAATTGCTCATATGACTTTTAAGGTCAATTTTTGAAGAAACAATACTAACAAAATCATGAAAACTTGGGATTTTTTTTTTTGGTACCCTATTACATTTTCAGTATAGAAGTTTTGAATCCTAAGGATACACTCTTGTGCAAATATATTTGTTTTATGTAACATAATTTTTAGATAAATCATTTCCAACTTTTGTTTCCCTCTGGAAATTTGGCACAAAATCAGGTTATTCAAAATGTTATTTCACTTCTGGAACGCTAGGTTTGGTGATACTACTTTTAACAAAAAAATTAGTATAGTATTTTCTCGTTCATTATGTATGAGTAGCGAATGATCATTACTTACAAAAAAAATCATAATATATTCATAATGTTTGATGATACTTGTGATTATCACCAAACTATGATGTGCTTGAAGTACTGCATATAACCATGTTAGGCTAACAGCTTAGGCTGTAGGTTGTCAAGTACAGTAGCCTAAATAGATGTTACTTCTTCAAATTATCTACAAATTTAATCGAGATCAAAACTACCGTTTAAAATCACTACCAATATTCAGCTACATTCCTAGCGATCTGTTTTGTCTTTCAAGCTCATTTTATCTGAGGAAAGGAGGAAAATTGATGTAGGCTTGTGGGATGCCGGGGAGGGGGGGGGGTGGGTCTAACTAGAGGGTTCCATTTTTTCTTTGTGCCAAAAAGTGATCGTGAACAATACCTACATGAGAAACGGTAACAGATCAAATGCTAGAAAGAACAATCTCAGCGTAAGATTGAGAAAAATTTATGGAGTGTTTCCATTGACAATTTGCCTTTCTTTATCAAACTGGACTTGCTGCATGACCAAAGGTTTTCTACTGTATTTAATATAACTTTTGTCAACACTACCCAACAGTCTGAACAATCCTTGTTAATCCCACAGCTGGATGTTCACAAAAGACAGGATAAATGAAAAACATGTCCAGTGACATCTTGAAAAATGGTAGCCCTAAAACAGGCTGGCTGTAGTCAGATAATGTTTGGCCTAGAAAGGGGTGGGTAGGGGATGGGGGTAACAACTATTTACATTAGCCAACAACTAAATCCCCACCCCTAACCCACCCCTACAAAAAACAAAAATAGAAGACAAATTACAGACATATGATTTCAGCAGACTCTTTAACATGCAAACTGGGTGAGCAATATCTTTTACCTTTTTAAACGTGAGGGTGTGATGTCATAAAACCAATTTATTGCGCTTTATAGAACTTACCGAGCTACCATCTATAGACACCACCCCCTCCCCCCACCCTCACCCCGAGAGGGAGATAAAGAGCAAAACCTGCATGGACTACTCTTTCTTGGCGGCGGTGAACGAGGAAATCTTTTTCATCATCCAGTTGTCTGTTCTGTTTCTGGATGAGTCGCAGTTGTTTATCCTGTGTTCGAGATCTTGCGATTTGCACTGAGATTCAACCAATTCCAGCTTGGTGGCTGCCAGCTCCATCTCGAGGTCCTTGATGGTCGTTTGGGCCTTCTTCAACTGGTCGTTCTCCTGCACCTCTCCGGCGGCCACCATGTCTCGGATCGATTCGACTAATTTCCCGTCCTCGCTGATGTAGTTGGCGCACTTGCTGCAAGGCTGCAATTTTGACTGTAGATCGAGATCGGTAAAACAAAAACAAAAAATAGATACATAAAAAAAAAAATAATAATAAGTGTATTTGTCATTGTTAGGCTACGACCCAGGATCTTTCTTGGGCACCAAGCCACGACACTCCAGAACCCCCACCCTCATGATCAACGCTCAGAGTACATTAATTCTAGCTTGAGCTATGGACTTCATGATAAGAACATGAAAAATAACTTAATCGATCTCTCCGAAAACTGAAGATAAATTTTGCAAAGTCTGAAAAAGTCCACAGGAAGAACATTTGTGTTGGCAACCACCCACTTTTGGGTTGCACCTCAATAATTGATGATCGAAGTTAGATATGATCAGAGCGGAGAGGATAGAGAGGTAGGGCGGATATGGGGGGGGGTGTGGAGGGGGTGGAAGGGGGTAGAGGGTAGGACTTATCTTCTATGCAAATAATAGTCAGCATGAAGGAGCCTCCTCTTATCAGGAAGTAAGGAAATTGATGGGGTGATTTGAATATTGAAGTTTGTTAGAATGTTAAGATTGATATTTCATATTTCATAGGAAACAGGGAAAAAAGATGTTGGATGGTATTGCTTCTTTAGCTTATGTCGGTTTCACAATATTGAGCATTATAATATGCTATACATCTGAAATGTGGTATTTAATGTGCAAAACTTGAACCTTCAAATTTGTCTTGAAGTAATATTTTTCTCTGTGAATAGTTGAGTTAAATATTTTAAAGGAAAAAAAATCATTTTCAACTTAACTGCTGTGATGACATCATTCACAAAATAAAACATAATGTTGAAAAATTCATATCATCTCCTAGCAAAATATGCTACGAGTATGTGTCTTTAACCTAAAGATGCGGTAAGAGTCTAGCAATATTTTTATTTTAGCAATGGACTTCAGCCACCGGAATATCTCTTTAACATTCTACAATATGAATATTTTACCCCCAGTTTTTCCTTCAAATTTAATAACATACGTAGAGGTGGCCCAGACGGTCATTTTCTCCGAGATCGACTGACGTACCTTTAGATTAACTAGATCTTCCCTCCTCTCTTGTTGCAGTTTCTCTAACCTCTCGCTCTGTTGCGAACAGATCTGTTTGTACTCCGAGATGATGGTTTCGTTTCGTTTGTACTTCTGTAGATCAGCCTCGGCTTTTTCCGTCACTTCCCTGTACATCTCTTTGACCTTGAAATCACATGATATAAACATACACATCTCACAAAATCCCTTAATCGCAAATATAAAGAAAATAT
>JAIPMN010020332.1:2738-19770 GCA_020650975.1 Apostichopus californicus | reverse complement strand
AATAATAATAATAATAATAATAATAATAATAATAATAATAATAATAATAATAATAATAATAATATAATAAAAAATAATAATTATAATAAAGGATGAAACTGTTCTTAAGGTGGATTTCATTTTCTGGTGTGTTGAATCAATAGACGAATTTCTCGATTATGTAGTTTTATCTTTTTGCAAGGACGACGATATGCATATAATTCCAGTTTTATTAATGTCTTATGGACAACGGAAATAAATGCAAGTACATGACGTCATAGTCGAAACTTCACGTAGATTATATTTGTTGTTGTGTAATATAATATTAATATCCTTTCTGCACTACTGTTAATATTCAGAATATGCCATTCTTCAGTCCATATCAGATCGCAGCTGGGTCAGATTGTAGCCCTTGTGAGCATTAGCATACAGTTTCATTTACATGCTTTCGCGAACATAATTGTTGGTTTTTAAAACTTTTCTGATCAAAAGACAAATCACTAGGACAATCAGTATCAATGTCCTTTTACCGAACTCCCCCCCCCCCCCAACCTCATGTTAGTTCTAACTGTAGAACCCCGTGATCGCAACGTTGTTGAACCAATGCCACTAGGAATTTACCTATAAGCAATTAATCTTAATATGGCATTTGCTTCAAAACGTAGCCTTTTGCATTTCTCGTTGTAAATATAAATATGCAAATTAAATATGCACAAGAGATTTTTAAAGTTTGGTGCCAGAAATTTTCCGCCAATCAACTTTCAACACAACCACCTACTTGTTTACAAAGCATGAAATAACCATCGACCTTGCTATACATATGCAAGACAGTATTAGCAGGTGGCGGACCAATCACATTTCCACACGGATCTATACCCGCTTTTCATTACTGCGCATGTACTGACATGAACAGGGTCTGACTATTATCCTTCCTCTAGGTAAAATTATGTTGCACACGCGTACCTGAGCTTGTTAACTCCGATCGGCCTTTGCCACGTTCACACTAACCTACACAGAACAAGTCCGACCAACTGTTCCAATTCTCTCAGAAATGAAGTTCTTTTACTCCGTGTTGGCGATCTTGGTCGCAGTTTCGTACGCAGACGAAGTTGCAGAAGAAGACAACGTTGCTATTTTAACTGATAAGAACTTCGATGGTTTTGTTAGTGAAAATAAATACGTGCTTGTCGAGTTTTGTAAGTAACCTACGTGTAACAGTAACAGTATGAGTTGTGTATGATGTATTACTTCTAGACGACGGCATAGGCTAAGTTAGTTCTTACTGGGTAACGCTCTAGCGTATACTTTGGGCCTACAGTATGGATAACCATAGGAAGTTCTAGGCTAGGGTCTTTCACTCAGAGTAGGCATTTATTGCAGACTAATATTCATCCACCTATTACTACTCATAATAATATAAACATTACTACAGTTTGGCTGCTCATGGTTTATGGTTGCATAATATACCTAGGTATAGTGTAAGTGTGTAACCTAGGGCACTACTACTGCTACAGTGCTAGTGCTACAGAGTTAGGTTTAACTGGTGGTAGTTCTATGACTGCTTGACAGCCTTCAACCACTATTAATGGCTTGCCTAGCTTAGGGGAAGATGAGGTATTGTAAGACCAACAAAGGAATATACCCAACCATCGCCGCAGTGGACTCTTCAAGGAAGCATATTGGATACCTTTCTGGCAGATGCCAAGGTTCAGTTTGTTCGTAGGCTATGTTGTCTTCTTCAAAAGAAGCTGACATAAAGTTCTTTGATTCAGAAGGGTATGGTAGGTAATTTAGCCCAAGGCCTAGTTTAATTTACTATTCTTGTCAGTAGTTAGTAGTTGCTACACATGTTCTCACAAAATGGTATGAACTGTTTTTTCCCCTGAATATTTAAAGTGATGTGCAAGATCATGGATGTTTGATTATCTCAACCCTCCCCCCCCCATCCTCCCTGACCTTTCCCTCATATTTCTCCAGTATAGCACTAGTCTTCAAATCATCTTCTTACTTGCCTGCCTACACATAATATATCAGTGTGAGAATATTGGCCCAAAAAATGAATTTTTCTTAAAAATGGACTGGAACAAATTTATTGCTCAAGTCCATACCATCTCAACTTCACATAGCTCTCCATGTTATTGCAGCCTCTATGGGCTTTTCCTCCAACCTCATACACTCCTGCTAAAGGTACCATACCCAGACATAGCCCTTCTTGTATGCTAGAGGTCTGCTACAGTCAGTTCAAATGAAGTAGAAAGATGTAAGCACTCTACACAAAATGGCTGTCCCTGTGTGGGGAGCAATCTGGACAACAGGATTAAAATAAATTGGGTAAAAATTCATGGAAGAAAAGTTCATTAATTTGATATTGCTCTTCTGCTGCAGATTTTATTCTTTACATTTTGAACCACTTGACATATGAGAAGAACACTTGCTTCCATTTCTTGGGTTCACTTTGATTCTTTTCAAAAACATGCTGGTACTGTATCGGTTAATTCAGTGACATTCTTCTCAAACTGGGCTCACTTGCATACCACTTGATGATATATATATATATACTACATGGTAATATTTTTGTCTGAATGAGTTTGAAATTATAGCTTACAGAATAGTTTGGCTCTGCAGTAAGTTACCAATCTCCATATATACCCTTTATAAAAGGTACTTCCAGCATTTGTATTGAAATTGTTTATACAGTAACTGCAGTCATTGTCAGGCTACGTCCACGTGGCTCTGAAATCGTTCAGGCGTAGTACGACCGACTTCTGTTTACTTTTGATGCATTAATTTACCAGCTCAAGTACTGATAAGCACAGAAGTTCATTCAGGGAAAACCACCATCTGTTAACTGGCTCACTCTGCAATGTAAATTAATTGAGCTTTTCAGATATAAAGACTACCAAAGTTTTATTGTTGGATCTACTTAGCCAGATGTTTTGCCTCCAGAGGCAATCGACTTCAAATTTTGCTAGATTTGATAATAGATATATAGATATATCGATATATACATATATTAAACATATACATATATGAAACAAAGATCTATTAAAATTTATTTTAATATTAAAATGCTAAAGCTTAGATAACAGGGGACTATTGATCTGGCAAGCAGATAACTTTGCGATGCAACTTATCCAAACCAGTGCAGCACAACTGCATTACTAAAACTGGATAAAAAGCAGTTTTTTGTACATTTTCAATTTCAATATCTCATTGCAAACCCTATTTGTGTGGGGGGGGGGGGAGGTTCATATAGCTAAGCCATTTGCTTTGTGACTGGGTATTGTATATGTCACTAACTGCAGTTGTTACCACTTGTTTCTCTATAATTTAATTTTGTCTTTTCTTTTTTTTCATTTTCGTCTTCAGATGCACCATGGTGTGGTCATTGCAAGGCCCTAGCTGAACCATACGGAAAGGCAGCTACTGCGCTGAAAGAAAAGGGGTCCGAGATTCGCCTTGGCAAAGTAGATGCAACCGAAGAAACAGAACTCGCCCAAAAATTTGAAGTCCGGGGTTACCCAACTTTGAAGTTCTTTAAACATGGAGTTCCTAAGGATTACGGAGGTATAAAATAAAATAAAGTAAAATAAAAAAAATTTTTACATGGTAAAGACAGACCCAACCATCGTCTCAATCTCATTGACGATCTATCGATGACAGTATTGGTTTTGCCATTCCTTTGAACAAGTATATTGAAGCCACTGTCATTTTATATGTCAATATATCAATATGTCAATATATATAAATATATATAAATATATATAAATATATATAAATATATAGATATATATAGATATACATATAGATATACATATAGATATACATATATGTATATCTAGATATACATATATGTATATAGATATACATATAGATATATATATAGATATATGTATTTGATCCAAGTACAATTAGAAAAAATCTTCCCAAATCCTTTCTGGGTTCTTCCCAAATCCTTTCTGGGTTCAACAATTTTTATTGACGATATTACAAAAAACTTTTCAAAATCCATAGGTGGCCGCGACGAGGAAGGTATCATAACCTGGGTGGAGAAGAACACTGGCCCTCCCGCCAAGACGTTGGAGAACTCTGACGATTACGAGAAATTCAAGGACGGCAAGGAGGTTCACGTCGTGGGCTTCTTCAAGAATGTGGAAAGCGAGAACGCTCTGGCATTCTTGACCGCTGCAGATATGGACGACTCTGTGGACTATGCCATCACCTCCAGCGATGACCTCATCAAGGAACTGAGTTCCAAGGACGATGGCATCGTCGTATTCAAAGAGGTAAGAGAAAAACGGAAGATCCCGTCGGTGATATTCAGAATTTTTTTTGAACCAATTTACCCTCTGGTACAGGGAATTCTCCATCCGGTATCGCAATCACAAAATGCTGTACAGAAGTGCACTAAAAACGTTGCTACAAGATGTGTAGGGGTGTTCTACATAAAAACTATTTAGTAGTCAATGAGAGAAAAAATTCAGAGCCTACATTCAGAGCCTAAAATTCTGAACACCAATTTATTCCCTGTATTAAATAGGGTTTCTCAACAGGTAGAACACAGGCTGGATTTAGCCTGTGAAAGATTTCCCTCCGGCCTGCAAAAGATATTAGTTCAATCTGAAAAAGGAAAAAAAAATCCGCCCGCAGTCTTGTACTATAGTATGGTATTAGGGGCCCGGTCGGCTCGAGCACCCTCACTCACCTTCCCTTCACACTGCCGTCTTAAAAGGTTAAAGTTAGATTCGGGTTCAGACTGGCAGGTGGGCCAGACGCTCGAACCAAAGTTTTTCTCCCGCTGTATCTCAGAAGATTTTAAATTAGGACCTTTGCCTTAGAAGTACGTCACCTGAATTACTTAGCCTTATGCAATAAATTTGCCGTGACATTGACATTTGAATTTCTGGATTATAGAGGGTGAGCAAGAATTAAGGATAAAACAGATGTGTCGCACTAGTTGATTATTAATTTTCATGGCACTATACGGAAACAGACCTTTGTACTAAATACACAAGAAAACAAAATTCAGAGTTGTGCGATTCCCACCTGTCCTTATTGGGACCATTAATTGAGCATGTAAATTTAGCAGAAAACCACAAAAGGTGTAGAACAGTTTCTGTAGTGTTTTTTTGTACGCATTATTCTCATTAATAACGAAATGGCTGTTTCATGGTTGGTTCTTATCTATTAAGTGCTATCTGCAATATTCAAGTACATGCATGATCATTGGTCAGCAAACATGCATGATCATTGGTCAGCAAACCGTTCAAGCATCCAGTAGTAGGTTGCACTGTCGGCTTAAGAGAAACTTTAAATTAGTTGACTTTAGGGACTCTGATCATATTTCCTGGCTTTGATTTTCAACCTGTGTTAAACTCAAGGCACAAGGGAAGAAGGGGGTGGGGGGAAATGAAAGTGATAATAGCATCAGTGAATCTACTAAGTGTTTAAAATTTTTGGTTTATCTGTTTAATAAATGCTTGCTAAATTTCAAGATCCAGTCAACTTGGAAAAGAAAAGGAAAAAAATCCTGTTTTGCATCCGGGTTGGAATATAATGACTATAAGGCGGTAATTGCTGTTGAAGTTAGTTAGCCAAATTTCTGTTACATTAGGAAGCAAATTTTTTTTTTTAAGCAGCAATCCATGTTAATAAACAGGCATACTTTTGTGGATATAATTGATAGTCTGTATGCTCCTTGAAGTATAAGTTTGGAATTTGCCAAAGAATGGCAGGAAGTCGCTAACTATTGTCACGAGACAGCCTGTACAAATGAAGGATGCATCAATTTGTGGTCTTAAGGTACTCCTAAATTGGCTTGGTCCTTCATTATCAGGTCAAATCAGTTTGTCCAGTGGTAACAAACCACTGGCCTGCTTCATCTGTGTTTGCTTTATATTAACCATTTACCACCATTACTCTTAGCTAAATGAGGGTCATTAGTTCGACCTCAAGAAGGTTGTTAGCCCTTGCTAATTTATGTTTTTGTTTTTTTAATATCACTTTGATATGCCATTGGTTACACCGATAAGTGATGTTCTATGTTAGAAAAGTGTAACAGTACTGTTAAACTTAGCCTAGTATCCCTTTTTCAAGGTGGTACATGATGCAATTATTTTACCCCCTGTCCCCTCCGCCTCTCACTTATCCTTCACCTAATATATTGCATGATACAGATCACATATTTGTACAATTTAGTTGTTGCTGTTACTTCTTCAGTTTTATTTTTTGCTCTGCTCCGTTACAATTCGTTTAGGGACACATATATTAATGATATAGAACACCTCTTTTGTCAGAATTTCTGCAAATCCTAGACAGACCACATAAAATACCAAAACTCCCGGACTAGTCGTTGGACCAGGTTCCTATCGACAACTTACAGTTGGCAGTCCCTAATGTATTGTAACTGTGCGTTTGGTTTAATGAGAGTCCCACCATTGCCACATTTGTTAAAACTCTGCAGGACACCACCTGCATTGATCACAGAATTTTGTCATGATCAAGGGAGTCCAGTGACTTTTAATTTGTGCTGATAAGGGGAAGAATTCTGATACTTCTTTTGACTATATTGTTGTGATCTGGTTTGAAGACTTACTTCCTGCGTTTGTATTGTTTCTTTTGCAGTTTGACAACAAGAGGGAAGATTACGACGGGGAATTTTCCGCCGAGGCTATTAGCACGTTTGTAGGTGCTGCTAGCATGCCACTGGTCATCGAATTTTCAGACAAGGTGAGTTTTTATTGTCACTTTCAAAATTCTCTTTCAGATACTTTTTTTTGCAAAGGCCATCTTATCGTGTCTTATTATCGTGATGAGCTATCACCATAGATCTAGCTTTTGTCCCAGGTACGGTTTTGTTTAGGATTCAAGTAATTTAGTGGTAGTAAACTGTTGTAAGTTCTGCCTCTAACTGATTGCTTTCAAGTGACAGGATTGAGCTAAACAGTGACTTTTGATTTCTTCTGGTTAAATTGCTTCAGATATTCCACTATCTATCTTAATATAATTGATCACTTTTTGCTACCTGAAGCCACAAAACATGTGCCTGTTTTGGTTTTTAGCTCCTTTCCTCTCACTTTTCAGTTTTCTTTGACTCTGTAGCCATGTTACTTATTTTTGAGAGTATGAATTAAAAAAAAAAAAAGTCTGTGAAATGGTATGCAGTTGATAAATTTCTGTTTGCAATGTCTTTAATTTTCAATGTTTTATTTGCTTCTTCTTCTTCTTTTTTTATACCAGTCTGCTCCCAAGATCTTTGGTGGAGAAATCAAAGTACACAACTTGCTGTTTGTGAAAGCTGGAGATGAAAAATTCAATGTCATTCACGGTGAATTCCAAAAAGCTGCATCTTCCTACAAGGGCAAAGTGAGTCTCTAAAGCTAAAGGTTTTATTTGTGTCGACACTAAACGCTGCAGCAAATGTAAGGCTAGCCTAATCCCACACAATCGCAATTGAACGACTATACATGAGCTAGCAGTGAATTAAAATGTGATTCAGATTATTCAGATTCGCTTCTGTCAGTCCAGATTGTATTAACCTTTGACCTCACGTAGACTTCTGAGAATTGAACCTTTCAGAAAATCAGAGGCTGATCTATCACAGTGACTGGGACACTAAGCCAACAGGGGGAGGAGGGGGGGAGAGATAGGATCGAAATCAAAATCCGAGATTATTTATGTGAAAACGGATAAGAAACTAGTATTTTTACTATTGTTGCAATTGATCTAAGTCTAGGCCTGTAGGGGCTTCATCACTTTGCTAGGTTTGTATCCTGTCAAAGCTGGCCGCAGAATTGTCCTGACTGAGGGCGACCCAGCTCATCTCCAGGTTCCTGAGCTAGTCCTCATTAGTCATCCCAGACCGGTAGTCTTAAGAATTTCCCGCACAAGCAATGATTGGTTCCTGGTTAAGACTATCTCTTGTTTGGGACAATTTTACTCATTTGCTGCAACTGGGCAGTTGTGAGCTATGTCACCAAGCGCATGGAAGGCCCAGACGGCCTGTCATGAAGACACTACATGTTGAGTTTCCCAGTCTGAGGCATGCTCACACTACCAGTTTATATATATTTGTTCATGTCTGGACTGCCAGTTGAGTGGGTGGCCACATTCATTTGAGCAGTTTGCGGTCGTCTTTAGAGATCCCTAAGTTAATCAGCTTGACATCAAACTCAAAACCTCAATTCTGATGAAAACGTTGGCCAACGGCCTGACATGTTTGTTTACGTCAGAATTTCTCGCGGGGAAGTCTAAACAACTAAGTTTATCATTCTTAGGCCTTTTTCACTGCAGCTTAGAGAATAGATAAAACAGGAAGTTTTGTTCGAAAAAAAAAAAACAGCAAGAATTTTGTTTAATTTGTCTGCAGTCATAATTTCTTGCTGGCTGGTAGACTTATCCAACCAGTAATATTTGCTACAATCACAACAACAGCCGGGTACTAAAGTGTTTGGTGTGTTTTTGACAAGATTAAGCTTGCTTTAAACTAAACCATCATGCTTTACTCTCAAGTAACCAATGCCATGATAGTCTGTGATATATCTATGTTATCTGTTCGAGAAAGCAGAAAGAATTGTCAATTTATGATTGGAGAGAATTGTAGACATATTTTGTGAATTAAAGCCCATTGGTATGCTAAGATTATAAATAGGCACAATAAATAGGCACTGTCATCTTGAGTCCGTTGCATTGCCACATTTTTGAGAATGCCAGTTTTTACTGTTGCGATGATGTCCTCTAATTTATCCCTTCCCCCTCCTCCCCCCTCCACCCCCTACCCCCACCCCTTTTTTGGTATTTTCTGTATGTTGTTTTCTCTTCCTCCGTCAGTGCTTGTTCGTCTACATCAATGCCGAGAAGGAAGAGAACAAACGTATAATCGAGTACTTTGGACTGAAGGACGAAGACCTACCAACCATGAGGGTCATCACCCTGGATGGTGAAATGAAGAAGTTCAAACCACCCACAGATGAAATCTCAGAGAGTAGTGTTAAAACTTTTATGGATGGATTCTTTGATGGAAGCCTAAAGGTAAGATTTGATACTCCAGTGGCGGATAAATTTCATCTTGGGGTAGTGCTCGAAAGGTAACGGACCAAAGCGATCTGGTCCGGCTACGTTTGAAAGATGTGACGAAAGTTCAAAAGAAAAGTTTATACTTCTCTTGCTTTGGAGACTTGGGGACATTGCTCGATACATGCCTCTAACATAAAGGTTTGCATCGGTAGTAAAAATCAATGTTAATTCAAAGATAGGTTTTTTTTTTAAAAAAATTAAAATTTAGTTTAATGTAGCTTAATGTAGACTTGGTACTAGTTTTAAATATTTGCAACTCATAGTTTGTTAGATCCTGTAAGATAATGTTTGCAGTTGCAATTGGTACTAGATTCTCCATCCATTTTTTGTTTGTTGCATTGCAGGCTCATCTAATGTCGGAAGAAGTTCCAGAAGATTGGGACGCCACCGAAGTCAGAGTAATCGTTGGTAAAAATTTCAAAGAAGTAGTCCTGGATAAATCAAAGAACGTCCTGGTAGAATTTTGTAAGTACCCATCTGTATTTTTCGTTAAAAGGTCAGATATCTATTCATTAAGAAGAATCATTTTGTGCCAGAGCGATAATTGTCCAAATTTACTGTGGCAGGATAGTGTAACATGTCCTAGGCTGGGAAGGTCAAATTTTAAGTTGTTTTATAGAAAGGTGTTGCAGTTGAACCTAATACATACTAAAGGGCTGAAACAGGTAACAAAAGAACTATGCTCTATGTCCATCCACCTCTCTGCACAATCGTTACTCTACTTCAAATTTTCAAGGGGTAATATGAAACATGTGTTCATTGGTCCTTTCCTACAGTATGCAGTTGACTTTTAGGAAACTGCCAAACATCCCTCAAATCGTTCCAATTTGCATTGACCCATTTGGTTTGCCAATTTCTTCAATATATATTTATATACTGGTGTATACTGGTGTTTGAAAGCAGCGTATAAACTGGCTTTGTACAGCTGTCGATGAGGGCATATGACCAAAGTGTTATGACTGTACAGAGTGCACCCCTGGTGCTTTTGAATCTGACAGTTCACAGAATTACCACTTTTTATAGGCAAGCCAAGCCATAAATAAGAAATTAATTGTGTAGCAAGTGGTATGACAGATATGTATATATGAATAACAGAAAAACTGTTTAACAACCATGCTGCATTTAGAGAAAGGCTGGATCTCGAGTGAGATGCAATAATTAAATTGGGTAAGTGATTGGAAGTAAAACAGCCAATGTTTGGTTTTTGCAGAGCTTTCGAGCAAAACTAGCTCTTCTTCAGTGCATGAAAGAAGTCACTTTCGGTGATCATGCACTGAAGTAGAGCTATGTTTGTTGTAAGCTCTGCAAAAACCAAACATTGGCTGTTTTACTTCCAATCACTTACCTAATTTACATATATATATATTTCTATATGTATATGTATATATATATTTATATGGCTTGTAAAGCTGTAACATGACTGACTGACTGAAAAGCTGATGCGCGTTATTACGATTAAATCCACCTTTTATCATTTTTTGAAAACCTACAACTTTTTTTTCCCTTCGTTGTGTTTTCAGACGCTCCTTGGTGCGGCCACTGCAAGCAGCTTGCACCTATATACGACGAGCTGGGTGAAAAATACAAGGATAATGAAGATATAGTTATTGCTAAAATGGATGCTACTAAGAACGAGATTGAAGAAGTCAAAGTAACAAGCTTCCCTACACTTAAATATTTCAGGAAAGAAACAAATGAGGTGAGTCTTTCATAATAAAACACAACCCTGCTTGCTATACAGACAGACAGAAAGATTGATATTAAAGAAACTTTGTGGTTGCCTTCTCACATTTCTCGGGGAAGTACATTTCAATATTGAATCAAAGATAATCGTTGAGCCAGTCTGTCAGACCTTACCAAAACTGCACAGACTCGGACGATATTGAAATCATAAATATTTGTAAGGAAGCAAAAATTGTTGTATGCGTAGCCCATATTCAAGTGTTGGGAAGAATAGAGTGCGGGTAGGGTGGATGCAGGGGTGGGAGGATTGGGAGATAGGGTGTGTAAGCATTTATTCCCTCTTATGTAACCTAGATGTCTCTGCTTGTATCACAAAGAAGCAATATCTACAGATTTCATTCTTCTCTACGGATGGACATTAAAGTGGAATGTGATATCTTGATTAAAATGTTACCAGACGGTTTTGGCAAACCTCCTTGGCTACAGAAGGAAAATGGCAATTTTTTTGTGCCATTATAAGAAAATTATAGCCTACAACCTTAAATTGGTCCCCCTGCTCTTCATTGACTAAAAGTGATATTTGTGTATGCTTTGAAATAAATTCTATCTCCGACTTTGAAAGCTTGCAGCCATACCAAGACCGCCTTGCCTGTACATTGTTTCTGAACTTTTGGTTTCTATTTACTGTCTAGATCGTTGACTACAACGGCGGTAGAACTCTTGAAGATTTAGCTGCATTCATCGACAGTGATGGCAAGAGTGGCGCCGGCCCATCAGATGAGGTAAGCCCACCGATCGGTTATCGGTTATTTTCAAAGCTGCTTTTGGACCCTGAATTTGTCAGTCCGGTCTTGCTATTGAACGCTACCCTTAAAAGGGAAGATGAGGTCCTTTAGTCATAGGCTGCTATCAAACTCCCACCGGGAACGGTAGAATTAAGCATTAAACTCCCAAGGTTTGTTTATAGCACGATAACACAAGATAGTTGAAAACTTGTGTGAGAGAAGATAGTTTGTATCACACTAAGCAGTTTGCAGCCGAAATTGGTGATATTGACGGCCACTTTAATATTCGTTCCGTCTGGTTCGGTAAACGTTGACAGACAGTTGTCTATGTATGAAAGTACTGTTGACATGGAATAACTAGCCTAGCAGCAGCGTGGCTGTACCATGAGTTGATTACTAGCTGTATATAACAGTTTGCTTGTAAGAATTGAAGAATAGATCATTTGCAACAGCGTTCGATGGCAATGGACACTGGTCATGCCTAAGCTGTCTTTTCTAAAACATGTTTTTCGTCTGGCAAAACTTCACGAGTGTAATGTTAAGCTAAAGGCCCGAACCTGACTGCATGAAAGTTCAGCCTATTATAATTAGCCTGCTTGTAAGGGCTGTGAGAATGTTACAAGGTTGTGTGAACCGTTCAGCCTATTATATTAGCATGCTTGTAAGGGCTGTGAGAATGTAACAAGGTTGTGGTAAGTTTTACAACGAGTCTCGTTCCTGAACAGCGATATTTCGATGTATGAAGCTTGCCAAAAGGTCTCTTGATGTTTGCACACGTTCCAAGACTTATTTTTTTTTTTTTTTTCTACACAGGATCTTGAGGAAGACCTTGAGGAGGAGGAAGAGGAGGATGATGAAGAGGGCGGTGAAGTGAAGGATGAATTGTGATCCCCCAATATTCCCCATCTTAGAAAAAAAAATCTTTCCTTTATCCTTTCAGAAAGCTAGGGACAAAATGGTGTGTTCCAAAGAATTATACAGGAGTCGATCCTTGATCATTTAATTAATGTCGTCGATGGTTTGAAATGGGTTTTGCTGAGAGCGGATCTACTTAAAATTTGACTGGCCCCCAATTCTCGAGGAGTTTTGGGCCGCGTGTGCAGGCGAAAGCAAAAGAGAAAGAGAGTGAGAAACGTTGTAAGAAAACTGCCAGGTTCAGAGGAGGAGTCTTCCGCTCCAGGAAATGTGTTGAGTGGAAGAGAGCGTTCTAGCATTGAGTACCGATGAAGGTTTTATTTATTTGTATTCAATATGAATTCCATAGCAACCTTTATTATATCTCATTTTAGTCCCTTCTCTCCCCCACATGCCCCCTACCCCCAAGCCATTGTTCCTGCTTCTACCCATGTTGCAACAACCTCCCCTGGCTTTCTTTTATGTTACCCTATGACCCCTATTTGATATTCATTTCCCATTAATTAATTAATCAATCGACCGATCGATTGCAATTTGTTAGTGTCTTCCTTGTTCCGATATTTTTGTGGTTTGTCTGTATTTGTGAGAATGGTGTTGGTTTCTCGTTTCCATTCCTCTTTCTTGAAGGTCATTAAAAAGTTAAATTTAAATTATTAAATGAGATATCTGCCCCCAAGGGAAATGTATAATTGGTTGTACCTTCCTGGTTGCAAGTATGATGAAAGAAAAAAATATATATATAAATAAATTCAGAAGATTCATTTGGAGGAAAAAAAGTATAATTTAGGGATAAATTGTTGCATTCCCTAATTTGGTGCTTTTGTTTTTTTTAAAAGAAGCAGGTTTTTTTTTTTGCCATCATGCCTTGAAAGACTTGCACCAGTGTCGGTGATATCCTAATTGCTGTAAGTAATTACTTAAGTAATTAACAGGGTTTTTTTTAGAACAAAACGTAAGACTTGAAAGTTGCTTCTAGAAGTTCCTTGAGTGCCAAAGCCTTTCGAAATATTGGGATTAAATCCTCTTTGTCGAGGGAAGTTTATTGGAATCTTGTTTAATTATTTTAATTTTGTCGTGGGACTTCTGAGTAGATCAAAGGGAAAGTTATGTAATAGTATATGTACGGTAATCTTGCCTAGATAAGTTACTCATCGGATGGGAAAAATATATTATCGAGAAAGAAGAGAAAGAAAAAAAAAAACTAGATTCCTTTATCTTCAATAAACTACTTAATATAACACAGAGACACTTGACTTTTATGCAATGACTGAAAGTTCTTACCGAAATGTTTGTATGTTGCTTTTCTCAATTTTTATTTTCCTGGGCCCCTGCTTAACGTTTATTTAAAAGTAAAGAAACAAGTTTCATTCGGGAAGTAGACATTGTATTTGGCTCTTTTGCATGTTGTTGTTGGCCTTGAAGGCTCCTCTGGGAATGATTGAAAATAAAATTTCTAAATAAAATTTGCTATTTGTTTTCATTTTTGGTGGCGATGATAATTGTCACATACGCGATCATGATGGCGTATGGGTGGGTGTGTATGTGTGTTTTGTGACGGATGCTTGTAAACAGGAATGGAACCATGGACATATTTCATACTTTTTGGTACTTGAGTACTTATTTTTCGTAATGTACATCCATTGTTTATGTACCGGAGCTGTAGTCCGTCAGAAAACTGATTTCTGTCGGTGCTATACCTCCTCCCCTCCCCCCCCCCCTCA
Organism: Apostichopus californicus; assembly: GCA_020650975.1. NCBI lineage: Eukaryota > Metazoa > Echinodermata > Holothuroidea > Aspidochirotida > Stichopodidae > Apostichopus > Apostichopus californicus. Next base: position 5,612 of record JAIPMN010020332.1, on the reverse strand, counting down.
TGGTGATACTCCCTGGTTGCCCTGATGAGAATTTACAAGTGCCTGAGATCGATTTCCTGACAAACGTATAGCTTTGGCCCGACGGATAATTATGTCTGGAACCGGTGCGGTGGTACTAGTAACCTCGTAGTGGCACCCATGATCCCCCAAATAAATTTAGTAAGTCCACCTCGTGTTGTTGTACTACCTTATGGTACACCCCGTTAACACACTAACTCACCAAGTTTATTCCTTACCAAAAAGGTGTGTGTCCTGCCCTCTCCCCTGCCCCCACGTTTTGCCAACATTCATGTCCTTACCTTCCTAATTTTTTCTTCATTTCCATTCACTTGTGTTTTACAGTTAGAAACATGAACTTTAAAACAAGATATTCCTTCTTCCTAGAGGCGGAATGGCCTACCGCCAGACCGGAGCCGTGGGTCTGCGCTGTCAGATAAAACTGAAAAATGCGCCAATTTCCTTTTTTGGTCGCGAAAGGTGGTAGTTTCATTCTATGCGTCAAATGCGCTGCTGTTTAACCAAAACAAACAATAAACAGTCTCGCCTGTAAGATAACGAACCCGATAGCAATTTATGCCCCAGTCCGAACCTGCTTTCCTTGGTTCATCCATTTCAAATGAAACCCCAACTGGTCTATCGTTCACTGAGTGTGCCAGTTTAGCCAGTTCATAGTGTCGTCGCCAAGAATGGGAGACATAGTGGACCCGCTCTCATGCCCGCATTTTTTTTCCTGCGCCCCTCCCCTTAAGTGAAACTTGTCATGTCAAAAAACTAAAACAAAATTTGGAAAATACAAGGCTCTTTGAGGTTGCTAAACTGACTATAATTTATGTACTAGTACGCGTCTACCTTCAAAATTATGCTGATTTTATACAACAAACCGCTGATATAGGCTCTGGAAACGATAAATACCACAGAGTTTCAGGGGGTAATTGCCCCCTTTACCCCCACCAGGGGCCCGATGACGGGGACCTGGTCCCCACGCCAAAATGGCGCCAGTCACCCGCATCCGTTGCCCCCTCCCAGGTTTAGGTTACAGTAACTTCGCGTGTCCCCTAAATTCGCGTATTGTGTTATACGCATCTAGATATACTGATAAACACTAGTTGCTGTCTTCGTTAATTAAATTATAACCAATTTTTAATCGATAAAGACACCACACTGCTCGCAGAAAGCAAAGAAGACCTCCTTAATCTGATGGAACGTGTGCAGACACATAACGCTCAGGCTGGTCTACACCTGAACCTAAAGAAGACCAAGGTTATGTGCACAGAGGAGCTGGACGAAATTATTCTGGATGGAAACAAAGTTGAAATAGTACACGACTTTAACTTTCTCGGTTCTAGAATTGATGACAATGGTACCTGTAAGGGAGAGATTGTGAGACGGCTAGCTCTTGGAAGAGCTGCTGTGACGGGGCTAAACAAGATTTGGAAGGACAAAGAATTTCAATGATAACGAAGAGTCAACTGATGAGAGTACTAGTTTTCCCAGTTGTGCTTTATGGGAGTGAATCATGGACAATAACAAAGCGAACGAGGGAAAGAATAGACAGTTTCGAATTGTGGTGCTGGCGCAGGCTATTGAGAATCCCTTGGACTGCACACAGAACGAACATATCTCGATTATGGAACAAATAAAACCCCCACTTCCACTGGAAGCACAGATCCTGAGGCAGCAACTAATTTTTTTCGGTCATATCATGCGAGCGGACGACTCTCTGGAACAATCAATAATGGTGGGAATGGGTGATGGATCACGAAAGAGGGGCAGGCCACGAGCACGATGGATGGATGGTGTCAAGCAGGCGACTGGACTGACTCTGGATGGACTGCGAGGGGCAACCAGGAGCCGGAAGGATTGGAGGATGAAAGTCATGGTCATCACCAGGGGTCGGACACGACTCGACGGCATAGGTTAACAAGTAAATATATTCGAATTAATCCTCATATGTATTCGGATTAATACGCGTATATATTCAAATTAATACGCGGATATACTATACGGTATTTAACCCACATGGCTTGCCATAACTTCTCGCTTCCATTAAAATCCACATATGAAGCAAAGAATGTCTAAAATAACTTACAAGCAGAGAAGCACAGAAACGATGATATTTATAAAGTATGTCAAGACAATCAACTCATTAGGTCACGTAAAAAGACTCCCCCCCCCCCCCGCCCCTTGACGGTTAAAATGTTTCTTTCTTTAATGTTTATGCAGGGAGGTCCCTGGTATGTGCGCTATAGTCTGTATATCTAGGGTTTCAGTTTATTGCTGGCTGCAAGAGGAGTTGGCTCTTGCTGCCCGGGTTTACAAGGTCGACAAGGTCGCCTTTGTTCTTCGTTACTAGAGGTGCATAGACAGTGGGGCGGGGTTAGCACATGAATGTAGCACGGTGCAGAGCGCTGACGTTAGAGTTCTATACATTAACGGGGTCGTTTATAATGGCGTGCAAGTACCGTTCTTTTAGACATTAGGTTGGGGTATATTTTGAACAAGTTGCCAGGCAGAATCTTCGCCGAATTTTATAGCGTTTGTCAGAGGCATTGCTATTAGCGATCTTAGAAGATCGGCTTGATTGATGCACTTTGCAGCTGCGCTGTGTTAACTGCTTGTGCAGTAGTAAGGTCGTCGCAGCGTAGGGTTCGCGGGCTGACGCATTTCATCGTCAGCTGTACGTGTGCTGCGTTGCGCTGCTAGGCAACTTGCGCGTTACAGAATAGCTGTGCCTTAATAGGGTTAGTTAATGTACGTCACCCGTGTTATATTCGTTAAGATATTCCTGTTGTTTATCTTCATTTATTTATTACATTGCGATAGATGTACGGCCAGGGACGTAGCTAAGGCCTGATGATTGGGGGGGGGGGGGTG
>JAIPMN010020331.1:0-12767 GCA_020650975.1 Apostichopus californicus | reverse complement strand
TATATATATAATTGAAATCGTAATGAGTTGGAAAATCAAGAACAGTGAACAAACTTCCAGCCTCCACCGGGATTCGAACCCGGGCCTCCCGCTTTGTACGCGGACACCCTAACCACTATATATATAGCGTATGAATATAAAACAAACAATAACATTGTCTATAGCTTTCTAGGGTTGCCTGTCAATGTTGTACGCTAAAGGTCTCTGGGTACGTTCTTGGTATCTCTAAGAGAATTCTTTTGTCACCGTGGTTTGAGATGCCACAACCTTGTCATAACTTGAAGGTTCTCTGAAACAAGGGAATCAAAACAGACGTTTGTTTTTAAAAAGAAAAACACAAACAAAGCATATCAGGCTGTCTCAGATATTTAGTGCGTTTACAATATGAGATCAACAAGTGTAAATATGCGGTCAGTGCGTAAGCTAACACTCCCCAGAGATCACGTGACGCTTTCACTTCCTTTAATCAATACGCACTCCGCAAACTAATGGTACTTTAAAAGGTTTCGCGTTCTCATGTTTCTATGTTAACCATGATATTTGACGAGAGAGAAAACACCATATTGATTCGTTCTTTTACTCTCTAAAGATCATATTTGACGGTAAGCATGCTTCCTCTTCGGGTTTTTCTTTACCAATTCACCGATTTTTCGTTCCCTCGGTTTTACATCAGCTAACGTACTCCTGCACTTCCCTTCTCCTCCTACTGCGAAACGATCATGAATGGGAACAAATCTTCCCACTTTTTGAAGATGTTAAAGGCGGAGGTCAAGATGAGAACGAGCTTAAAGTAATATAACTTTAACGACTTAATTATCTTGCAAATTGTTTGACCAAATTATTATACCTGTATTCGGCTAATGGCATCTTACTTTATCTCGTTAATTCAAAGCTAAAAGACGTAGGGTTACTTCAAATTAATCAAGGAAGAATCTTCATGGAACATTTATCTGAAACGTGACTTGTCTTTAAAACTGTACAATCATGATAGAATTCACGATAAAAAGGATTAAACGGGATTAAAATTTAACAGTAATGATATTGATATTTATGTTCCAAAATTATAATATTTGTATTATTCATATTAGTACAAGTAGACAAAAACCGAATTATCATCCTAAGCATATATGTGTGGAGATATTCAGTGATGAACAAACCCTAACCCCAAACCCCCAAACAGCCAAGAAAAACTAGGAGATACGCTAGTATAAAATTAAAGCTGTAACTGCGAGTTTTAAATTTGTAAATCTGTGATGTCATAATGTGCCACTTTAGGATCTGAAACCTTCAAATGTTTGCTTTATTTTACGTTTCATCTTTTTCATTATCAAATGTTAATAGTGTGGACATTAAATCCAATGTGGTGATTACGTAATGACAATACAAATTGAAAAAAACCCCTTGATGACGTCATGTTTAGACTTGCTCAAGTCTTAAGCCTTCTGTGTGAAGAATCATATACTGTACCTAGCATACCTCCCAAATATGGATCTGATTGATAGAAGCGTGTTCAACATGCATAGTCATACACATTATGCATATTCATACATCTCTTTAACACACTTACCAATCACGGTCTTGGTTTACGTCTTCTCTAACGTAATAACATCGTAAAATTTAGTTTTCAAACTCATAGGGCTATAATCATAAATCCACATGTACCGAGTGATATATCCCCAAATTTTTCACGAAAGAAGGTAACCAATATTACTTTTCAACTTACTATACAACTTTGAAGGTTAATTGCTATTTTTAGATGAATTCAAGATCAAGTCGAAGGGTATGATGCTTACACGAGTCTACCAAAATAACTTCTTTTTTAATGCAACAACCTTTAATAAATCTCGTGGCGATATATACACGGATATTCCGAGAGCTTCATGATTACTAACGTCGTTCGTTTTCTTTCAAAACTCAATAATTTCGTCAACGTTGACACAAAATTGACGGCGATGGCATCTCAGATCGTGTAAGTTTTCCATCAAATATATTTATCACTTTTTTTACATCGTATACAGTTTACCTGAGATACAAATTTTTAAACACTAACTATGCGCCAACAAACAACCCGTCTACGATGGCGTAGTAAGAAGTAACTTGGTCCCATTGTAGCAATATGTATGGGTCTTCAAGGGAGGGACGACCCCCCCCCCCAAAAAAAAAATGGTTGCGCTTTGGTAAGCAATTTCGGACTTCGCACCCCCAGACGCCCGGATATGTTACTATCATATATACTTACTGCACTGGACGCCTTAATACTCTTTTGGTGGATCGGACGGCAGAATAAAGATGGGGTCTGCATATCTAAATGATTAAGCCATGGTCCCCATTTGGTTTACTGACTTCACGTTTAATATGACTTCTAAACGGTTCGCTGTCCCTCGGCCTGCGTCAGCTGTTGGGTGGTTATATTTCGGTACAAGTTGTCACTGTGCCCAGCCCCCCTCCCGACCCCGGAGTCCAGGCCCCGTGCGAGTTCACCGGTCAAGGTACGCCCACTGCCAGTCAGCCCTCATAAACAGTCTTATAAACATTTTGATTGGAAAACGAGAATGTTTGATTTGCTATACTATCAAACTAAAAACTGAAAATTGAATATTTTAGTTAATTAATCAAAGATGAAGTTTTAGAGGTTAATACAGCTAGTTCTGTTTCACTATCTAAGCAATGCATATTCACATTTTAAATTCCAACATATAAAAGCAGTATTCGTGATTTATATCAACACGTTGAAGCAAGAAATATACATTATAAATATGTATTAACTGGAAGTTATTAGATTACCCTCTTAATAGAAGTAATATATTAAATTATCCATCAGAAGAAATCTCAAATTGTACAAATTTTAACAGTTTAATGAATCCTGCAGTTGCCAATACATCATCGAGCATTACATGATATATGTTGGTGACAGTAAGAATAAGAACCAATAAACCTTCGGAAATGAATGATTTTCTGTACGGACAGTCAAAAGCCAAGGAGCTGATCATTTTTCTTTTTTACATTTTGAAAGAACATTTTCTTCATGAACGTCTACATTTCAACTTGTGAGGAGATATAAGTAGTTTTCACACATCGTAATAGAAATAAAAACCTTTTACCTTCCACATTCCTGTCATATATTAGCATGTCGCGCTGCACTATATTCATTTAATGCTAACAAAATGTATGACAGTGGAGGTATAGTAATGCATATAGTTACCTTGAAGTGGAACCTTGGTTACACTTCAATATGAATGTTCAAGCATATAGGTGCCGATGTGACGATCTTCTATTGCTGATATGAAACTAAAGCTTACATTATATGGACCATCATGAATAATATAATGTAACAATTAAATGACCTTATAGATTGAGAAGCAAGCATTACTCAAAACGGTAAAAAAAAATATCAACATGAATTCGACATTATGTAAATTAACTTGTATATTAGGTTCACGGATAACACATGTCCATATCAATTAAACTAGAGCAATATTATTTTCGTCATATACATTACAGCCTTATATACGGTTAACTTATATAATTCATGTAAAAATGAAGAGTTCAATGCTTTTTTATTCTTTTACGCTTGAATGTGACATTAATATATTGGAGAGAATTCATGAGGACCAGAGTTTTCAGTATAATTTCTCGCACCTCTGTTTACCGTTCTCACCCTGTCTCCAGTAACATGTTCACCTCAAGAAAAGTTGCCCATTATTATACAGAACATATTATATAAAAACATATTTCGGAAAGGATAAAAAAACATAAGAATTTTAATTCTTATTTTTAAGAATATTTTCCGATGGCCCTAGTGTGCCTTAGTGTGCCTTAGTGTGTCTCCTTTGTCTTCTTTGTCCTTCCCGTCATTCCGTTACAAAATAATATATTTGACTTTGAATAACGAAACAGTGAGTAGATGACACATCTTTATCTTCCTGGCCCACCTCCGAATATGATCTACGTTTGATATCAACACATTGTGGCTCTTTTGGCATTGAGCCAAAAGGTACGGTTTGGTTCTTTTTCCTTATTCCCCCCTTTTTTCTATGGTTTTGCTGATTTTAGTTGATATCAATTATTACAAAAACAAACCTCTCAGGTTGAAAATGCAGAGACTATACACTACACTACTAACTTGTACATTTATGCGAGAAAAGGGCAAAAAAAGCAGCCACCTTCTTCCAGTAATTAACAGGCACGACAATCTTTACGATTTCGACAAAACAAAACTGTATGTATTTTGAAAACACGTGATCTGATAATATGGTTATTTTACGTTGTCAATCTTGCAACAAGGGTTACATACGATAAAGATGTAACATCACAGACACATATGTACAAGTAATGGATAATAGGAAAAAAATGTATCGTAACCAAGATTGTGACCAAAAAAATGCTAGCTTATCAAGTTATTAAAGTTCCTGTGATATCAAACCGACCGCCCAAAATTAATAACGGAAGAAGATATAGTTATTGACGCGTACGACCTTTCTCCTGATTTTTTTAATGTTTTTATTTTACGTTTATCGTCTATGACAAGTCTGAATAAAACGAATGAGTTAGAAGACTATGAAGCGAGGTATAGTGATATAGTTTCAGTTAATAATTACACATTTTACATTATGTAAACAATTCCGTCTTACGCATGTTTTTATATACTGTATATAAAAAAGAACTGCTCTCTCGATTTTTCTACCGTAACTACAAGCGATATTGCCACTTCGGGTTTTTGCCTTTCTCTTCAGACAACTTAACTAGGAACATAGAACCATTTGTCTCCGTCATCCTACCAGATCTGATTACCTGTAAAATCTTGTTTTTTCCTGTTTTTCAGTTTAAAGATCAATTTTCGTCAAAAGCCACGAGTAACATAGCATCGGAGCTAAATATTTTGTAATGCAACCTCTGAGGCGATCTGAGTGGGGGAAATGGTTGCTATCGAAAACAATTTGTTTTCTAAAAATAGAAAGATATTGGCAGGATGGTGACGTTTACGGGAATTTTCTTTTTGCTTCCCCCAAATTGGAGTTGCATCAGCACACACACTTTCCGAACACGTCTTTACTGTTTTTTGCTCTTCATTTACATTAAGAAGTGACGTTTCATGACGTCACGCTACCCATGTACAAAACAATCTACTTCGAAACTAAAACAATACAAAAGAGAACAAAACAAAACACGAAAAAAAAAACCCAGAAATGAAAAGGTTTCAGATCCAAGTAGAACTATGGCATTTACAAGATGACAGTTTCAGACATGACTTGAGATTTCTCTCAAACGGAGCAAGACATTCTCCTTCGTTGTTTCGGGAGGTTGTTCGTCACGACGTCTGCACTGGCATATATGCTAGGAGATGACAGTTTGGTCTTTGTCTCTTTCAAATTTAGAAATGTCCTTTGAGATCATTCAATTTCTTTTTTAGAATCTTATACAGAAGTTTTGAAGAATCAAACCATCGATATGAGAAAATAAAAGATGAGCTTATTGAACTATTGTTATATCAAGGCTGACATGCAGCCTATCGTCATTATCCCTTTTAACCTTTGACCTTTCACTTGTCCATACTTTACATCAACTTAATGTACCATAGAAAGTTTTAAAAATGACCAGCGTTGGTTTTTTTTTGGTGTAAGTAGTATCTATACTATTGTCTTAATTCAGATGGACTTGTATCCGAATTAGGTGGAAGCCCGGTGTTGTACATCAAACATCGCCTACGCTTTTTTTCCATTTTTTTTTATTGACATGTGTGTTTTTCTCTTTCCTTCGACATTTTACACGTTTCATTGGTCCCCAATTTTCGCATAACCATCGATGCATGGTATACTCCCTAGTTTATTAATAACGATATCTCTCCATGTCACGGTAAAATGGTTTAAAACGTTTATCGTCAAGCAACTTCTACATCGATCGGAGAAAGTGCATGACATCCTGACAAGGTTTTTGACTAAATCATTGGGAACTGGGCAGACCCAAGAGATGTGAAAATAAATGAAGATGATGAAATAGGACATGGAAATAAAACGAACCAATATTAGAGGTTAATGTCAATGTAATCAGAGGGCAATTATTTGTATCCTCTGAGATAGACACGTTCGCCCTTTTCTTTTTCTTCCTCTTCTTCTTCTTTTTTTCATTTCCAGGGTAAAGATATTTTTTTTCTCTCTCTCTCTATGACTGAACATCAAGACTTGTTTAGATTCACTTCACGAATGTCAAGGTTTTGTTTGTCTGTGATATGTTGATTTATAGGATTTGAGTTACGTTTCGAATCTTGTCATGGTTTGACATCCAAGTTGTTTATTTTTGAAGCTCGGTTCTTTGTTTCTAATGTATAACATTTGTTTGTATTCTTTATACTAATGGGTAAAAAAACACACACACACACACACACAAACACTAATCCGACAATGCGGATTATATTCAGGTAAAAAGAATTTAGAAAAAAATGTAAACAAAAATGTAACTGGCAGACATGCCTGTATGGTTCTTTACTATGTTGTAGCCTTGTATTGTCGTTGCCATTGGAAACAAAACACATTTTGTATATTTTATACAAAACAGAGTCACTGACATATTTAGCCAACGCTTTACGTTTTGTTCGTATAAAATATATGTGTTTATTGAAGACAAATCTAAAGACAAATGTTACATGTGTTCATCGATAAGGGTGGGGATGTGGGAGGGGAATGTGCGGGGGGGTGGATGCAATAGGCAAAACGCAGAAATTATAAAGTCTTGGACCCTATTTTTTTGTAATATCGACGCTAACCAGGGGTGACCAGTGACGTCCACAATAATGGATTGCTACGTTCATTGTTACAATGCAACGTAGTCATTACCAATGCTCGATCAATGATTTCTTTGCAAGATGCAGGGGGGTTGGGGATGGGAGTGGGGTAGGGGTGGGGTGGGGTGGGGTTTTGAGCCAAGTATCGGTATATACCTATATTTATCACCGAAACAGCAGCGCATTTGAATATGTGATCCTCGCAGTGAATATTTACCTCGCAGGAAGTGTGATAATTTTTGTTTCCATTTATACCTTTTTATATAACAAAATATGAGTTTAAGCAAGGTTTAGTGTCAAAACTGCTTCAGAAGGGGGAGGGGGGGGGGGGTGTCATGGTCCCCTCCTAGACTCCACACCTACCTGATTGCTTGATCATTTAACTTAAAAGAAGATGGTAGCGATTTGTCTCTCGGTAGAGTTGTGAAGTAAAACAAAATATCATGTTGAAATGCCCAGTTTCAGCCGTTAGTGTTATAGTGCGGTGTTACCAAGTTGGATAATACACATCTCTTCAACATTGATATGTCACGTGAGTAAACTTTAAAAAAAACAGGGATATGGAACAAAGTTTCCATAATCATTTCCAAGTTTCTTCTCAAGCTAATCATGAAATCAATCTGGTCATCTGAGAACTTGACAACATGATGTGAACATTATTCCATAATCACGATGAAAATGATATTGTAATTATAAGTTAACTTTACATGAATTTATATAACAATCTGTGGGAGCTGTATAATATTATTTTATATTTCCAATACATATCAAAACTAAGAACTATGTAGTCGATAAAAAAAAAAGAAAAAAAATATTCTGTTTGCAAAATTCAAAAGCTATATTGTGAAGAATCATTTTTTCGTTCTGTTCTGTTCTGTTTTTTTTTTCTGTCTCTTAATGCGAATAATAATTTCTTAGTCTCTCGTTTCACTTTTCACTGCTTTTCAGATTGTCGGCTGTCAACTTTAATTATTTTGGTTCAAGAATGTTATGATTATGGACAGATTTTTGTCTTAAGTATAAGTCATCTACGTGGAGAGAAGTGGTTTTACGTAAAAGTTTACAAAGTGTCACTTAAGTCTTTAACTCACCTTGACAGGTCGCTAAATTTTAACATAACGTTCCATAAATTTATCAAATTGAAAATCATCAAATATTTGAGGTAAATGTTTTCTGATTATATATACAGTCTGTCTCGTCCTGCTTTGTTGACAAGTTTTTAAGAAAATGACATTTGAATTGCAAGCAGGCGAACCAGAGAAGGCCAAATCTTTTGAATTTTAATAAAATATTCATATTTTTACATATATCTCTGTCAGGTAAACTAAGCACATTCAGGTTTTATCGCCGTCAAAAGTTGACTTTTGGTGTAAAATGTTATTCATGTATGGAACAAAATGAATACATTTTCCACAGGAAGAAGGAAAGATATAAATTATCACTGAACAGATGTGATGTTTTGCTTTACATTGTCTCTCTCTCTCTGGCTGTTTTGAGAACTTGTGATAAAAATATCATAATGATTTGTTAGACACAGTAGAAATCTTCTTGTCCCCTCTCAATTTAAATGACAAAGGTGTACAAATAAATTAAAAAATATAATAAATAGAGCGGTCTCTATATAAAACCTTGTTTTTGACAACAAATGCTTTCTGCTATTAGTCTTATCAAATTGTGTGGGTCTTTTTTTTTTGGCTTTTGCTGAAAAAGTTTACTGTAATTTTGCCAAGAATTACTCAAAATATGATCGTTATTCATAAAACTATACGTCACCTTCTAGGATTTTTTTTTACCAATTTCTGATTAATATTTCAATAATTATGAATTTGATAATCTTTTCAACATTTCGTCACCTGGACATTTCTTCCCCTTCATATTGACATTAATGACATGAAGAAACGAAAATATATTAATCTTCAGATTTTCTTTTGTTTTCAGTACAGTCTTTGTTTTTCTATAAATTTTATCCAAAGAGGAAAATATGATTTGCATTCAAACAAAAGGTGCGTTTAATGTAAATCTGACTAAAAAAAAATGCATTGACGAGTATATAAGTTAACATTCCTTGAAAAGTTATCATATTACTAGAATAAATCAAGATATATGGTAAAAGTAGATATGATCATGTGACTGATCTATTCCATGATCTTCATTGGCTTAAAATCAAGGAGAGGGTGTACTTTAAAATAATTTTGATTGTGTTTAAGTCTGTTAGAGGACTGGGTCCTAAATATATCCATGATATATTGGTAACCTCTGACCGTAGCAGTAATACATTATTGATAGAGCCTCGATTTAAATCCTCGTCTTATGGGTATCGCTCGTTTGCCAAGGCTGGACCTAACTTGTGGAATAAGCTTCCTGACAGCCTTAAAGAAATCCAAAATACTGCTACTTTTAAGAGACAATTAAAACACTACCTATTGTAAATGGTTCTGATTTCAGCCAGAATCTCGACCAGATTTAACTTTTGTATCGTTACCTTGACATTTCTGTAGTTGTTTTCCAGCACAGCAGTGCACACAGTTTTCTGTAGTAGTTGTGCTTATAAGCCTTTATTATTATTATTATTATTAATATTATGATAGGAAATGTAAAGCTTTTAAAGAACAAATGACATAAAATGACATTACGGATTTTCTAACAAAGATCCAATTACCTGGAGTGTGTGGGAAGGTTTAGTCATTCAGTCAAGCATATATAATATAAAATATCGAGCATTTGATTTTCAACTTAACAAATTTGAAGTATTTTTTTCATCTCCATTTAGCGGTGACATGGTTTGTCGATCTATCCTTATATATCCAGTTAAGTCTATCACATTTCTCTCATGCGATGTAAAGCAACATTAACAACAGAATTACTGCGGAATGGATATTACGAAAGTCAGCATAAAAGAACTTTACCAAAAAAAAAACCATCCATTAGCTAATATCCGGTTCCCATATTTTATTTCAAGGGCATGTAAACTGCTTTTAGCATGAAAAATGCTTTAAATGGTGAAAAATGATAAGAAAATTTGAGAAGCTGCAAAGTAATATTACCTTGACTGAAACAAGTGTTGATCAAGAGTCTATACAAAAAAAAACATCAAAGTTCATTTTTAGGCCGAAAATTACTCTTTAACATTTTAGTCAATAAGTAACTATTAAGATGTTACCCATGTGTTTATTTTTATCTATTTTGTAATTTTGGTTCTGTTTGATGTTTATGAAGAGTTTATAAAAAGTGTTTAATACATGTACTTTTGGTTGCTTTGGAATAAGTGAAGAAAATCCACTGTCTCGGATAAAAGTATAAATAGTAAATTTCCATTGATGAACGAACGAACGAATGGATAGATCGATCGATATATCGATATATCTAAAACGTACTGCTATACAATGGTGTATTTATAACTCTGACTTAATATATCTAAAAGTTCATCAGTTCAGAGGAAGAACATTTAAAATTCATAACTGTAAATATATTCAAAATCGCACGAATGCATTATACCAAATTGATGTCATAGCCACAGCTGTGTTAAATGTATACGCCTACATGTTATAAATGGTGGAAAAGACGAACTTAACATCCAGGAAAGGCTGATGTACTTGTTCTTATAAAGTATATCTCTCTCTCTTTACAGCCGGAGGGTACTTTAATAACTAATGTATATGTATATATATGTTACCATCCGTTCTTTGGAAATATCATTGTATAAATTTTCTCATGCTACCCTTAGGGACAACGTGTAACGGTAAATTAACTTTCTCTATATGAGAAAAATATATACTTGTAAAACACCTGTCGTGCTACATCGCCCTTTCAAGAATCCGGAACGCTGAAAAAAGTTATCATTCCCATATGCATGCCTCTTGTCTCTTAAAAATGTATAATAGTTGACAATTTAAATTTAAAGTGATGATTGTCCAAAAAATTTTGATTTTCATATAGACAAATATTGTGTACACGCTCTATACATTATAACCACGACTGACACATATATACACTGCACTGAGCAATATTAAGAGTATAACAAAATGTTTGAACAGATATTTTGTCTTTAACATTGAAAAAGAAAGAATGATTGTTATTTATTACTTGTTCTATTTCATTTAGACTACAAGTAAAATCACTGACTTAAAGGAGACACAAACCAAACCAACATTTTTGATCTTTTAAGAAAAAAAAAAGTATTGATCATTGTTATTAACAACTTCCCGAAAAAGCTAAGGAAACTTGGATTCCATTTCACAGATATGCTGCGAAATGGAATCCAAGTTTCCTTCATACACAAGATAGGAGAGACTTGATCAAGTCTAAAGATGACGTCATCGAGTCACATGTGCTTCTAATATTTCTTTTTTATGTATCTCTTGTTTATTTTCTGTCATGTAGAATGAGTTTTACTAATGCTGAATCTAAAATATTGAATCTCTTGACATGAACCTTACGGTGACATTGGTTTTAGGGTCAACACTGTTGACCTACTTTCTTGTACAACGTGGAAAGAAAATCACAGAGAAAGTCAAAAGTTTTCTGATCCTAGCGACATTATGACGTCACAGATTTACAAAACGCTGCTCCCAGACACGACTTAAAAACTAAAGACTCTTCCAAACCTGCAAACGGAGTAAATCTCCTTTTACCTGTTTTGGGGCGGTATGGGATGGGGACGGTGGGGGAGGGGGTAGTATTCTCAAACATCTCTACTATATCAGCTAAAAATTATGGTTGTATATATGTCCCCCTATAGTGTAGAGTCGTCCTCATATAAGACTGTTTCCTATGGAAGATGACAACTATAGACGTACACAATCGTATATTTAATTCCAGTGGTAAAAATAACCCTCTTTACTGCAGGTTATTAATAGAAAACAGAGGGGTATCAATACTTTTAGACTAAATGATAATATACCATTATTGCAAATATGGTTCGTGGGAAAAATTCCTAGACGGACTACGAAATTGTGAAAGTATAAGAGCTGTAGGCAATTTATTTCTCGTAAATAAAGATAGGCTGTGCATTCATACTGTAAATTGTTCATTTACTTTTTAAGAAAAGTCACCCAGGAAAGAACCTGGGCACAAAAACCAAACTACCGAACGACTGATCCGCATTCAACCCCAGTCCCATTGCATCGAGACTGACTGTGTGATCATCGTCAGGTGTGTATCACCATTTCCCTCGAAAGAGAACATACTACACATGTATGTATGTATGTATGTATGTATGTATGTATGTATGTATGTGTGCGTGTATGTATGTATGTATGCGTGTATGTATATGTGTATGTGTGTATATGTGATCTTCCCGCAAGCAGGAACTCGCGAAAGAAGCCATGGAGGCTTTTAGACTCGCAAGCTGACCGAAGCCATCTATCGTCACACATCCATTTAACGTCCATGTCGGGAAGTTGTTCTTAGCCACAAGGCCGAGAATTTTTCATGATTGTATGAATCACAGTTGGGCTGCGAGAGCGCAAAGCACAAGCTGAGTTTTTGATTGCAAACTAACAACAGCACAGTAACGATAGATCGCTGTTGTTGAGCCTCCAGTCTTCAACTGGTCAATCTGCTCTCGACAAAGCATTCGAACTTAATATATCTTCAAGTAGACTTCCATTGGGATCTGATACTTCCGACAGTGAATAAAACACCTGACAGGGGTTTCAACAATGAACTAGATATGATATATAGGCCTAACATAACAAAAAAATATATGACTTTTAAGGTAACTTCATTTCTTATCCGTCCACTGCTGTTTAAAACTGATTATTCATAAAACTAAGATCTCACGTTTTGTAAATGTTTATAAGATTGATTTTTTATTATATATTCTCCGAGAGTATACGACTTCAAATATCGTCAGTTTCCTTTGCGTAACAACAAATAGGACAAACTTGATAAGCCAATGGGCGGAATCTTTTAAGAAAAGAGGAATGCAGGGGCGGATGCAGGATTTTTGACAGGGGGGGGGGTCTGACTGGTCCAGCCGCGCCTGAAC